>PVJO010019309.1:0-34628 GCA_004026905.1 Hystrix cristata | reverse complement strand
AAAAAAAAAAAAAGAAGAAAAAAAGAAAAGGCCTGCGGATGTAGCAATGTAGCTCAATGGTGTAGTGCTTACCTAGCATTTATGAGGTCCTGGGTTCAAATCACCAGTACCAAGAAAAAAGAAAGTAGCTTTTAAATTTGCCTATCATAGTAAAATACACTACTGAATTATTTTGCGTATGTAAATATTATCACATTAGTATGTTCCCTCTTTCAATAATTTGGAGTTGGTGAAGCACCGAGCAACATCCCCACCCCTTTTTAGAATATGTATTTATTTATGTATATATTTGAGACAGTGTCTCACCAAGTTGCTAAATTACCCAGGCTTGGCTCGCACTTGCAGTCTTCCTGCCTCAGCCTTCCAGAGTGCTGGGATTACAGGTGTGCACCATCACCAACACAAACTTTTGTACTCTTTGATTTCTGTTGTTGTGGTGGTGGTTGTTTTTGTTTTGTTTTTGCTAAAAACAAGGAAATAAATTCTATCTGTCCTAGTCTGAGCTGAGGGAATAAAGGAGAAAGGTTCAATCGGATTCAGAGGGTGGGAAAGACACTGCTCCAGAATTCTATTTGTATGTGTGCCCATATCATTTATAAAATAACTGAGACGTAGACCCCAGCTAGGTCATGGTACAGATTACTGGCAGCGCTCAGACATGGAAAACAGGACTCTTTGGGCTGGGCATGCAGTTCAGTAGGGCAGCTCTTGACTAGCATACTTAAGGCCCTTGATTCCATCTCCAGGCCCGCAAAAACAAAAACAGTACCTTCTGCAGACAAAGGAACCCCGTTCTTCATGTCTCATCCTCACCCCATCCCCACTGCTCAGAATCGGCGCTAACTGGATTTAGCAGTAGCTGAGATAGAAGCTGGGCTAATCCATCCTTCAGAAGCTTGAAGCTCAACACGGAAGGGAAACCCACTCGCCAATTTCTCCAGTCTCAGTACGAGAGATTTCTCCCTCCTTCGTTCTGACTCAGTTCTGACTTGTGGTCCTGGACGGGAGCGTTTGTTTTTTTTTTTTTTTCAAAGTTGGGGGGGAAGTACGGGCACAGAGCAACTATAGATTTATTTTGCGTAGACGGTATTTGGGAGAAGCAGTTGGCGTTTAAACTTCTCAGCCACAATCAAGATGGAGCTGCCCGGCCAAGCTCGGAAGGCAGAACACTGGGTGGGGGAAATACTCTTTTTCCAAAATGGAACAAGAAAGGGCGAGAAAATGTCCATCATACCGTTTCCCCGCCCCCAAAGGCATCTAGGACCAATCACCAGCGCGCAGGGCGGGCATAAAGCAAGGGGAGGAGCCTGCTGTTGCCCCAGCAACAACTTGAGGGAACCCAAGAAGAGCGCGGCCGTGTAGTATCGCGCCTCGGTTATCTCCGCTGCTACAAAGGTCCTAGGAGAGACGTGAGCCAGGCCGGGTCGGCGCCCGCGGAGAGGACAGGTCAGGCCCATGAGCTACAATCGCCACGGCCGCTTTCGCCTCTCCTAACGGTGAGGAGACGGAGGTAGGAAAGACGCATGCGTTGCGTTTAGGGGCGGTGCCAAGACGCAGGCACTTCTTGGAGCTTGGAAGCCGAGCTGACGCGAGGGGCGGGGCCTTGCTCTGTGGGCGGAGCCATAGTCTCCTGGGCGGGGCTTTCTCCGGATTGCTGGGTGGATTTGTTTTAGGCCGGGCCTATTTAGGCGCCGGCTCCCTACACCAGGGTTCCCTCCCCCATTTCTCCCCTGCTCTCCTGGGAGGTAGTTAGGATCTGTGGTTAAGACCGCAGCGTCAGTGGGTTGACGAAACTAGCTTGGAATCCTAGTATTGCATTTTACTTGGTGGGCCTCAGTTTCCCCATCTTTCAGACGGAAATAATAATACACTTACCTCCTAGGGCTGAGATTGTATTTTTCCCCTCCCAGGGCCATGGCTGAGGTGCACGTGATCGGGCAGATCATAGGGGCCACCGGTTTCTCTGAAAGCAGCCTCTTCTGCAAGTGGGGCATTCACACAGGTATTCCCCAGGTTCATCTCCCGGCCTAGGGCTCCACACCCCTTCTTTGACTCCCTGACTCCCCCTGTAGCTGATCTCACTTTCCATTGGCTGCCAGGACTCCTTGTCCAGACCCAAATCTCTGTCTCCCTTCTTATCTTTTTCCATCCTGCCTCTGGCGGCTGGGCCTCCTACTCTATATGGGACTGTTGGCTACCCACCCCCTTCCACTCCTCAAAACGCTAGACAGCCCTAACTCTACTGTTTGGATTCCTCTTCCTCAATTCTTTGATTAATAGAGCTAAATCCCCAGCTCACATTTATTGAATTTTTATTGCAGAGTAAAAGCTTCTATGGATTTTCGGAGAAGACACCCTGTGTGTGTGCCTTTCTAGCAGTCATCCAAGTCTGTTCACACAGGCCCAGGAGGAACCCTATTTCCCAAGCCTCCCCTTCTGAGGCTCTGTGTATAGTGGATAGTGTAATGGCTGAGGCCCTAAACTGCCAGGTCTGGGTTCAAATACTAACTTCCTCACCTATTAATTGGGAGGCTTCAAACTTGACCTCGCTGAGTTTCAGTTTCCTTGTCTGAAAATGATAGCAGCTAAAAGGCAGCAGACCACTGAGGTTAAGAGCACAGATTTCCTGTGTTGAAAACCTGTTGTTGCTTCCTAATTATGTGATCTCAGACAGTTCTTTTGGCCTTGATTTCCCTGTCTATACAATGGAACAATAATAGAACCTAGTAGGTCAGGCATGGTGGCGCAAGCCTGTAATCCCAGCACTCAAGAGTATCGCTGTGAGTTTGAGGCCAGCCTGTGCTACCTAGCTCAAGGCCAGCCACTACAAAGTGAGACCCTGTCTCAAAAAAACTAAAAGAAAAAAAAAGTGAATGGTAACAGTACCTAAATAGCATGGTTGTCATCAGTACTAAATGATTATCAGCAGGATTAGACGAGGGCCTGGACTAGGGAGTCCTCAATAAGTATTTGCCTGGTTCACGAAAGGCTTTGATGGGGTCTTGTTTGTAAAGCCCTCTGCCTGTTGTTTCCTGTCACAGATAAATGCCTATGACACGGATGTGGTTATTGCCATTATAATCCTTTCAGGCCGGGGTCCTTTCTGATTTTACTGGAAAGCAGGATAGCAGTTGAGATTCTCTGGGAAATTGAGATCCTCAAATTGAGTGGATAAAAGGCAGAATTGGAGTCAGGCTTGGTTTTCAGTCTGGACCCCACCACTCACATGCTGTGTGACCCTGGGCAGATGCTGTCCCCTCTTGTTCAGAATAGGGGAGAGAGAGTGGGAAAAAAAAAAAGAAAAATCAGATAGAGAAACAAGCACAATGATCACACAGATCACTGTAAGGATTAGGAAGAAAAGAAATGGGATTTTATGCTAAGGACTAGTCTTGGAATAGGAGGATCAGAGAGACCCCCTCTGGGGAGTGGCACTTGAGTTGAGCCCTGAAGGATAAAAAAAGTCAAGAATGAGGACATCCAGGATTACAGCTTTCTAGGCAGAAGGAGTAGCCAATGCAGAGACCCTGAGGTGGGGAACATGAATGGGGCCAATGAGGCTAGACAGTCGTGAGGGAGGGGAAGAGTGATGGGAAATGAGCTTAGGGAGGTGGCACAAGCCAGGCTATGGAGGCAGGACTTTGTGGGTCGTCTTGGGGAGTCCATAAACTGGGGGGCGGTGTGGGGATTAAGAATCCTAGAGGGCAGATTTAGTGATGCACAGTTTAAAGTGTTTAGCACAGCATTTGGCACTTAGTAAGCACTCAGTGTGTTCCTTATTTTATAACCCTTTAGTAGGGTCACTATTAAGACCTATTTTCATGCTGTGCTTCTGGAGGGTAAGCTTGGCCCCATCTGAGTCCTTGCACAGACTTCTAAATATGGGGTAAGAATAGTAATAAAAAGGATTTAGGGTTTTTTGGAGGGTGCTGGGGATCGAACTCAGGGCCTTGTGCTTGCTAGGCAAGCGCTCTACCACTGAGCTAAATTCCCACCTCCTAAGAATAGTAATCAAATGGTACCAGAAATGGGGATATAGTTCAGTGGTACAGCATGTGCTCAGCATGCCCAGAGCCTTGGATTCCATCCCCACCACCAAAACAAACAAAAATAACCACCACCAACAAAGAAGACTTATCTTGCACTCACTGTGAATCTTCTCGAAATTATAGGACACATTATTTTGTAGACAGAGAGGTAAGGCAGAGAAAAGTAACTTGCCCAAGGTTGCACAGGCAGAGAGAGTAGCAGGATTTGAACCCGGACATTTGGCTGTAGAGCCCACACTTTGTAACCCTTACCCCCATCTCCAACGCTAGGTAGAAGCAGCCCTGTAGCCACAGTGGCATCTCCTTCCTGACAGCAGCCTCCGACGCCACCCTGACTCTGTCCTCATTACAGGGGCAGCATGGAAGCTCCTGTCAGGTGTGCGGGAAGGCCAAACACAGGTGGACACTCCCCAGGTAGGGGACATGGCCTACTGGTCCCACCCCATTGACCTGCACTTCGCTACCAAAGGTCTCCAAGGTGGGTACCAGGCCTGGCAATGGGGCCAGGTCAAGAAGACGGGGTACAGCAGCACCCAAGGCAGCCAAGTCTGCCCTGGAGAGGCTGAGCACGGCCTTCCCAGGCCTGTGCATTGGGAGGAGATGGGCCAGGGGCCACGGTGGAGATGCGAAGGGGTCGGTCAGGGTCAGGATGGGAGGGGAGTGGCCTTCAAGTAAAGGGACAATCCAGGGGTCTGCAATAAAGAGGAAGCTGACAGAGGGTTTATGATGGTTAAGGAGGAGGGGTAGGGAAGGAGGGAGAGAGCAGGGGCTGGTTGCTGTTCCTCAGAAAGGGCTCCTGAGCTGGAAAGCAGAGTCTGTCAAAGGGGAAGTGAGTATTTGGGGGAGGTGGGGCATCAGTTCTGGTAGAAAATGCAAACAGATTCCAGGAAACAGCCTGGGTAGAGGTGCTGTGTGTCCCAGCAATATCAATACTGTTTACTGATTGCCTGCCCAGCAGCCCCCTTCCCCGCTATCTTCAGGGGCTCCCTCCTGTAGGGGAGACAGACCTATCTTCAGACGGGGCCAGCACAGAGTAGCCAGGGCTGGGAGGGGGATTGAGGAGGCCATGGGAGCCTGGAAGAGGTGTCTGTGCCAGTCCAGAGGTTGTGAGGGCCTCCTGGGGTGGAAAGATGTGCTTTGCTGTGAAGGGCCAGGAGGAGCCAACAAGACTGAGGCCAGAAGGGGTTCCAGGCAGGGTTCTTAGTGTGGAGGGCTCGAAGAGCAGAGTGAGCCCAGACACTGAGAGGGCTAGGGGACAGTGAAAGGAGGGCAGGGGACAGGTTGTGCAGGGCCTTGAATGCCATCTCCTAAGGCACTGGGAGCCACAGCAGGCAGTGGGTCAGTCATTTCACTTTTCAAAGCTCTTCCTGGCTGCCATGTGTGGTGATGGATTGGAGAGTGAGGCAGAGAACTCTGTTCTTACTATTCGTCAGGTCCCCAGGCCCTCAGCGTTGGTACCATCCCTGCCTCCTTATTTCTCAGCCTTTCATTCCATCTACGAGGAAATCCTGTCAACTCTCCTGTGAAATTTACCCTCATGTCCACTTCTCAGCCCCTTTCTGCCCAGCACCTGATCTGTCCCTCTTCATCTCTCACTTGGATTATTCAGTAGCGTCGGGACTGTGCTCCCAGCCCCAGCCCCTGCCCCTGGGTCCTGTGCCCCATGTGCAGCCAGCAGGGCTCGGGGGGCACTAAGTTGGGACACATCCTTCCTCAGCTCAGAACCTCTCAGTGGTTCTTGTCACATGTGGGGTAAAAGACAGAGTCTTCCCATGCATCACAAGTCCTTGCACAATCTGGTTGTCACTTTTTTTTTTTTTTTTGAGACAGGGTCTCACTATGTAGTTCAGGCTGGCCTACTCACTATGTAGCCCCGGACTGGTTTCAGAACACGCAGCCATCCTCCTGCCTCAGCCTCCTGAGTGCTGGGGTCATAGGTGTGCACCACCATGCCTGGCTCCCAGGTTGTCACTTCTGCCCCCCTCTCTCTCTGATCCAGCCACACCGGCCCCACCAGGCTCATGCCCTCCTCTGGGCCTTTGCATTGTGGCTTGGATTGCTTTTCCCCTAGATGCCCACGCAGCCTACTCCCTTCCCTCCTGTAAGTATTTGCCTAAATGTCACCTTCTTAGTGAAGCTTTCTTGATCCTTCCTTTCCCAAACCACACCCCCACCCCCAGCCTCCCGGGCTTTATTTGTCTCCAGAGCAGTTATCACCATCTGACATACCCTATAATTTGCTTATTTACTGTGTCGGTCCTCTAGGATGTCAGCCTCCCAGGGCAGGAGTTTTTGTCTGCTGTGTTCACCACTGTGTTCCTAGGTCCTAGAACAGGGCAGCACAAAGGAGGGGCTCAGAATAGAGGCTGAGA
Organism: Hystrix cristata; assembly: GCA_004026905.1. NCBI lineage: Eukaryota > Metazoa > Chordata > Mammalia > Rodentia > Hystricidae > Hystrix > Hystrix cristata. The sequence continues at coordinate 28,207 of PVJO010019309.1, read as the reverse complement.
TGGGCTGGGTCTCCAAGGCTGGAGGAATCGAACCACATTCTGAGGACACTGGGAAACCTGTGGAAGGGGAGAAAGAGGCTTCTGAGCCCGCCATAGTGGCACACATCTGTAATCCCAGTACTCTGGGAGGCTGAGGCAGGAGGAGCACATTTGAGCCCAGCCTGAGCAACTTAGCGAGACCCTATCTCAAAATAGAAAGGGCTGGGGATGTAGCTCAGTGTGAAGGCCCCAGGTTCAGTCTTCAGAACTGGTGTGGGGCGGGGAAGCTTCTGACTGCCAGGTGGAGGGAGATGGGACAGGAGAAGGAAGAAAGCTCTGAACCCAAAGGAGGAGAACAAGGCAGCGCCACGAGAGGAGGCAGAAGGTGTACAAGACAGGGCCAAAGGTGATGACTAGAGGAGCAGCAGGCTTCCCTGGCAGGACACTGAGAATCAGGCCACAGACCAGGAGGTCAGCAGAGGCCTGATCTGCAGGGAGGAGGTCAGACTTCATACTGAGGGTGCTGGGGGCCAGGGAGGGGTTTTGAGCAGGGGAGTATGATGGATGGAGAAAGATCCCTTTTGCTGCTGTGCAGGGTGGAAAAGGGGTGGGAGCCCATAGAGAAGGCTGGGGCAGAAACCCGGGGGAAAGGAGATGGGGCCCATCATCCTTTTCCTCTCTGTCCTGTCCTGCAGGTTGGCCCCGGCTCCATCTCCAGGTGTGGTCCCAGGACAGTTTCGGGCGCTGCCAGCTTGCAGGCTACGGCTTTTGCCATGTGCCCAGCAGCCCGGGCACCCACCAGCTGGACTGCCCCACATGGCGGCCGCTGGGCAGCTGGCGGGAGCAGCTGGCCAGGGCCTTTGTGGGTGGTGGGCCGCAGCTGCTGCATGCGGACACCATCTACAGTGGGGCTGACCGCTACCGTCTGCACACAGCCGCTGGTGGCACGGTTCGCCTCGAGCTCAGCCTGCTGCTGCGTCACTTCGACCGCTACGGCGTTGAGTGCTGAGGGATCTTGCTCCAACGGTTGGCCCTCATCCACAGCCCTGGCCATGCGGTGAGGGCAGGATGGCCCAGCAGTCAAGATCATGGGCTCAGGAGACTGTCAGACCTGGTCACAGCCAGGCGTGGCCCTGCGTCTGTCCTTGCAAGGACCCCAAGCCCAGTCATGCCCCTGGGGTCCGGGTTCCCTGTGTGTGACATGGGGTAGTAAGTGTGGGTCACGGGGTTGGAAGGAAAATGCTGTTTAGCACGTGGACGGTGCTTAATAAAAGTGAATGATTCTGACAGGAGTGGCACCTTCCTGACCCCCTGCATCTGTAGATGACCTCTTCCCCTCCTCCCACTCAGGTCCTGCCTCTTCAGGGCCCCATCTTCTGTTAGTCCCTCTGCCCCAGCCTCTCCCTTTCCGTTCTGGGTCCCCCTCCTCTGGGACTTCTCTTCTCTGTGTCCCCGTTCTCCGATGTCCTCCCCCACCCCACCTCCCCGCCGCCAGATCCTCATTTTCTCCGTGACCCCACACCAACCCCCAGAGCCCCAATCCATCTCCGTCACCCGCTTTGGTAGCACTCGGCCGCCAGGAGGCAGCACTCTGCCCATGGGGCGGAGCCGGGGTGCCCGCCCCCTCCCCGCAGGGCTGAGGGACCCCCCTCGGAGCCCGCCCACGCGAGATGAGGACCGCGGCCCCCCCATGCCCTCCCCCTGGGGCTGCCTCCGCCCCGCGCGCTTCCTGGGTGGGGCCGGGGCGGCTTCAAAACCCCCGCCGCCCAGCCGGTCCCCGCCGCCGCCGCCCTTCGCGCCCCTGGCCGTCCCCCTCCCTCCTCCCGCCGCGGATCCACCAGACCGCGAGGCCCCCGGCCGGGGCAGGGGGACGCCCCCTCCGGGGCACCCCCGGCTCTGAGCCGCCCGCGGGGCCGGCCTCCGCCCGGAGCGGAGGAGGGAGCCTCGAGGAGCAGCCCGAGGCCCCAGAGTCTGAGACGAGCCGCCGCCGCCCCCGCCGCCGCCGCCGCCGCCGCCGCCGCCGCCGCTGCGGGGAGGAGGGGAGGAGGAGCGGGAGGAGGGACGAGCTGGTTGGGAGAAGAGGAAAAAAAGTTTTGAGACTTTTCCGCTGCCGCTGGGAGCCGGAGACGCGGGGATCGTTTGGCGCGGCGCTGCCCCGCGAGGAGGCAGGACCTGCGGACTCCAGACCGCCCCGCTCACCGCCTCTGACGCAGGCTCCCACCCTGCCCCGACCCGACGTCCCCCTGGCGTCCCCACTCCGGACCGGCCCTCAGGAGCCGCAAACCCCGCCTCCCGCGAAGACTTCACCCCAGCCCTGGGGCGCACCCCCCTGCACGCCGCCCTCCCCCCCTTCTCCCCGGCCCCCGCGCATCCTAGGACCCTCTCTCCTCCGGGCGACGGATCTCTCTCGGACCTGCCACCGCTCCCCTAGTCAAGACCACCCACCTTCTGGTACCAGATCTCGCTCACCTCCAGTTTTTACGTGGGGTACTGAGACACCCCGTGTCCGAGCCTCCCAACGACTCCTGCTTCGTTCTTCCCGAAGGACTGTTTCCCCCGAGACCCTCCCGCCTTTCCCCGGGAGACCCCCAGCCCCTGCAGGGGCGGGGCCTCCCCATCCCACCTCTGCCCTGTTCGCGCTCTCGGCGGTGCCAGGGGTCGCCGCCTCCCCCATGCCGCCCTCCCGGCTGCGGCTGCTGCCGCTTCTGCTACCGCTACTGTGGCTACTGGTGCTGACGCCTGGCAGGCCGGCCGCTGGACTGTCCACCTGCAAGACCATCGATATGGAGCTCGTGAAGCGGAAGCGCATCGAGGCCATCCGCGGCCAGATCCTGTCCAAATTACGGCTCGCCAGCCCTCCAAGCCAGGGGGAGGTCCCGCCTGGCCCGCTGCCCGAGGCGGTGCTCGCCCTGTACAACAGCACCCGCGACCGGGTGGCCGGGGAGAGCGCTGAGCCGGAGCCCGAGCCCGAGCCGGACTACTATGCCAAGGAGGTCACCCGCGTGCTAATGGTGGAGAACAACCACAGTGAGCTCGGGGGGCCGGGACCGGGAGGGGCCCCCAGGGGGCGCCGGAGTGCGGGGGGCACGGGAAGGAAATTACTGGCAGAGGAAACCGACTGGAGGAAGGGGACCCCGGGGGCTCCGGGACAGTGGCGTCCCAAAAAGGATGGCGCCGAACCCCTACCCCCCAGATCTCTGGTCTTGGAAAGGAGGAGATAGCGAGCGAGCGAAGTGGACCACTTTGAGAAGGCAACAGGAGCACCCGGGATGGTGGGGCGAGTCCCCTAGAAGGACAGAAGCAATAGGGGAGGGCGTGCTAGAATGTGGGGATTTCTTTTTCAGAGAGGGGATCAGGTTCGGGACAAGAGAAGACCCCAGCTTTTGGGAGAGGAGAGGCAATGGGGCAGAGCTCAGGGGTCCGGAGGCAGAGATTCGAGGATAGAAAGACTAGGTGAAGCGAACCTCAGAGGTGCCAGGAAAATTGCAGAGGGCTCTCACTTCCACAGCGCGCGGGGACCACGCGGGATGGCGGGGGTTGGTGCGATAAAAGTGAGGGGAGAGGGAGGCGAGGTCTTTGGGAGGAGGAAGGCAGCGGGAGAGGAGCGGAGACGGGGCGGAGCGGGTTGGGGTGCCCCGGTGCGCGGGGAGTTGGCATGGAGCAAGAGATAGTGCAGAGTTCCGCGGAGGGAGCGAGCCCCCAGGAAATCTAGAATACTGGGTCATGGGACGGGTGTTTCAGAAAGCGAAGACAGGCGTGAGAAAGGTGGACCGGCGACACACGCTCGCCGCGGCGTGGTTTGGGACTGAGTTGAGTAATCGTGCCCTGGGCAAGGGGCGACGCTGCGAGACCGAAGTGAGAAAAGGCGAGCTAGCAGGGGTGAGAAGGACCCACGTGCGTGCCACGCGCTGGGGGTGGGGGGCTTCCAGAGGGGTCAGGAGGACCCCGCAGAGCTGAACGCTGGCAGTCTGGACCCCGAAGTCCCAGTTCCTTTTGGGGAAGCTGGGGAAACCCCAGCGTCCGGCGGCCTCGCCCTCCTCCCTTCCCTTTCCTTCTCTTGCCCCGGGGGGGGGCGGGGATCTCGCTCGGAGCCTGGGGCGAGACGAGGCAGGTCTGGTCCCCGCCCTCGCGGCTGCGTTGTCTCCCGCCCTTCTCACCCCAGCAACGGGCGGGGCTACTTCTGGGCCCGCCCCGTCTGCGCCCACGCGAGGGCCCAGGAGGGACCCAGGCGTCCTGCGTGGCCTGGAGCCACGGCGGAGGTCCCCCAGGTTTCAATTTCTCTCTTGAGCAGTGGGCTTTCACTTCTCCCGTTCTTCCTGCTCCATTTGTGACTTGGCCGAACGATGCCCCCTCCCCACCTGCTTCTCAGTGTTGCCTTCTTTCTCTACAAGGAAAAGAAGGCCTTTTTTCTCCCCAGAGATTATGTTTAGTTCTCCCCCAAACCCATGTGTGTCTCATTTTGCACGTGTCTCATCTTCCATCTTTGCCTTCTCTCCCTTTTCTTTCTTATCCACATCCCCCTTGTATCTCTGTATCCGCCTATGGATTGCCCAATGTTTGTCTCTCCTTCTCTATTTTCTCTTTTCTTCTCCACATCCCCCTCCTGTGTCTCTCTCCTCCTTTCTCTTCCTTATCTGCTACTCCTACCAGAGGCTCTGTCTTTCTCTTGGGGTTTACTGAGTAACGGATGGGCCAAGAATAGGGCTGGGGTTGGGAGGAGGGAGGGAGTTAGGGGCCACAGGAAGAGGTTTCCTCTTTCCTTCATCACATTCTCTGCCACAGTAGAGAATCATGTGCGCCACAGTAGGAAACCCAAAGCAACTGTTCAGGCGATCTAGGAATTCACAGCCTGCCCCTCCATCCCAACTGCAGACTTCCACTAGCTATGCAACACTCTTAACCCCCCACCCCTGCAGTCATTCTAACCTAGAACAAACCTGCCCTTCTCTAACTGGCTGGAGAAGGGGCTCAGGGAGGAAGCAGTTAATAATGATCATAATAATAATGTCACATTGGCAGGAAGGTAGCATAGTTTAGGTGTGCTAAACTAATGAGACTACCTAGTCTTAATCCCATTCTGCCACTTCCTAGCTATATGACCTTGGGGCAAATTAGTTCTTCTGTCTCTTAAATGGATATAAATAGTATCTTTCTCATGGCTTGGTGAAGTTTCAATGTCTTCATCTTTATAAAGTGTTTGAATAGCGTGTGGCAAATGACACTCTTTAACAGAGACATTATGAGTGACTGGTATGTGCAGAGTGCATCACATGCCTTTTGTGCATCCTGATCCTCACTCATTTGCTCTGTAATCCTGGAATTAGAAAGTACCTTATAGACAAAGCTCTGGCCCAGAGAGAGGAGTTCACTTGCTGCAGGTTACCAGTGTTTCAGTTGGGAAAGCCTGGGTTGGATCAGGCAGCTTGATGTTACTGCTGTTTTTCAAAAAATAACAGGAAACTGAGGTACAGAGAAGGGGTGTGAACTGCCCAAGGTCTCGAAGCTGAGATGTAGCAGAGGCGCTCTCTTATCCTAAAGCCCCTGTCCTTGACCCTTACTCTGCCATTCAGTTTGCATTCCAGGCTCTAAGTGTAAGCCCTGGGAAAGCCTGAGGAAACAGAGCAGCCCCCATGGGGGCAGCCGCTAGCTAGATGTACCCTTGATCGGTGATGCTACATGGGAGAGAGGGTAATAAAGCTGGTCCTCCAGAGGAGGAACAAATCTAGAGTGGTGTCAGAGCTAAACAGTATGAGAGTGAAACTCCAACCCAGAGCTGTCAGCTCCAGAGCCCGCTCACCTAGACTTGGGGTGCACCTGCTCCCCAGGTGCTTGCCAAACCCCTGATACCCTCTCTTTCTGCTCTTCCCAACTAGATATCTATAAAAGCATCGAGACTGTTGCACACAGTGTGTATATGTTCTTCAATACTTCAGAGCTCCGGGAAGCTGTACCTGACCCTCTGTTGCTGTCCCGGGCAGAGCTGCGTATGCAGAGACTCAAGTTAAGCGTGGAGCAACATGTGGAACTGTACCATGTAAGGCGGTGAGCCTGAGCGGTGGGGTGCAGGCCACAGGGCTGAGCTGTGGCCAGGTGAGCTGGTTAGAAGGCTGCTGGCTGCAGAGTTCATGTTAATAGTCCCCGAAGGACCAAGGAGCATGAGCTGTGGACTCCTAGGGCTCCTAAATGTTCCGACTCGAAGGGAAAGCTTGGGAGTTGGACTCTTATTTATTCACTTATTTAGGTTTTTTCTGAGACAAGGTCTCATTATGTTGTCCAGGCTGGCCTTGAACTCACAGTGATCCTCCTGCTTTAGCTTCCTGAGTGCCGGGATTACAGGCATGCACCACTATGCCCGGCCTCCAGAAAGTTATTATGGAGGGCTGCACTGCTCTAGAAGATAGAAGCTGCAGGAATATTGAGGCCTCCAAGAGGGCTGGAGTCTCTAGATAAGCAAGTCTCTAGAACATTCTGTGATCTAGAATTCATGTCATATGGAACCTTAGACTCACAGGATGGCATTTGTTAGACTCGCAATAGTAACAGCTCTTTGTGTAATGTTAGAATTTTGAAATCCAGGAAATGCTCCGTATTCTGTGGCCTCTGAGGTATAACACACAGCCCCTGGGATTGGTCCACATAGCATCTAGAGGCATGACCTGTCAGACTTTTGGTTTGTAGATGGGTAGTGTTCTAGAAGTGCTCAGGTTTGTTATGTGTGTAATTCTCGGGATGCTATCGAACACTAGAAATAGAGTTAGGAAATGACTTCCTAACATAAACCCTTAGAAATTTGACTCAGAATCCAGGGTGTCTAATTTGCTGAAGCATATGCTTATCAAACCCCAGAACGTTAGCATTGTGTGCTGCAAGGGGCCTAGCGTTTCTACCAGGTAGAAAACTGAGACCTGTAGAAAGAAGGTGTCCGCAGCCCCACGGAGTGTCACAAGCAAAAGATGAGGTGCCCTAGCTGCCTTGACCTCAGCCCGGTCTCTCCCTTCCTGCTTCTCCAAGGGTGCTATAGGCAATGGTGGAGCCTGCGGGGTCCCACAGAGTGATGTCTGGAAGCCTATTTGGGGGAGCAGACAGAATGGGGATGTAGTCTGTATCTATGGGGCTATGGGACATGATGACGTCTCCTCCACTGTCTTTCTCCCCACTTGTCGTCCTTCAGAAATACAGCAACAATTCCTGGCGCTACCTCAGCAACCGGCTCCTGACCCCCAGTGATACACCAGAGTGGTTGTCCTTTGATGTCACTGGAGTTGTGCGGCAGTGGCTGAGCCAAGGAGGTGAGGATTGCTGCCCTACTTGTTTCTCAATGGGGTTGGCCCTGTTGTTCATCCCGGCGTCACCCTGCCTGGCACCATCTGCTCACTGTTGGGGCCTAGCACCATCTTGGGGTCCCACTTGTTTCTTAGCGGGGTCAGCCCTATTGTTTTTCCTGGGGCCTAGCACCACCCGCTCAGTGTTGACGTCAAAGAGCCAAGCTTGGCCCTCTTCCTTGACACTGAACACCTGATGAACCCATGAATGGTTAGTCCATTTCTTGAGCTCTTCTCTCTACCCTGTCCTGTGCTGGGTAATGCTGGGGACATGGCAGTGACCTAAACAACCTCATCCTCACCCTCATGGACCTCAGGTTCTTAGGGTAGACGGGGTAGGAACAGACCTGTAGCTAGCTGGTGAAGGTCCAGAGTGGCAGGGCTGGCAGCGGGGGAGACCGCAGGAGGCACCTGACTCAGCCTCGACCAGGGAGGGGTTTCTGGAGGGAGGGGATATCTCAGCTGATGTTTGAGAGATGAGAGAGCCAGTCAGGAAAAGAAGTAGAGGCAGGAGTATTTTGTGCAAAGGCCTTGAGGCCAGGGAGAGCCTGACACATTTGATCTGTCTAGGAGCAGACTGTATGTGTCCCATTCCAGGCAGAGTCCACAGTGCCTGAATATTCCCTCCTTCTTGCCTTCTCTTTCCCGCGCTCATTCAGTTAATGCCAAAACGTTTCTGCTCTGTGCCTGGCCCTGTGCTAGGTGGTGTGAAGGACACAGCGGTAGCCAAGGCCACCTTGGGCTCTGTCCTCACAGGGCCCATGGTGCCTTCTGCACACCTAAGAGGTCTTGCCAAAGCTCCGCCAGGCGGTGTAGCACCCTAGAATGATCGAGACTGGAAGGGGAAGGCACAGGCAGAGGGATCGGCTGGTATGAGGGAATCCCAAGTGCCGGGGAGCCCAGAGGAGGAACCCAAGCCCATCTGGGGGTCCAGGAGGCCTCTAAAATGAATGAGGCGATTGTGTTGAGATTATGGGATGAGTGATAGTTTGACTAGATGAAAAGATGAGGGAGTAGGTAGATGCTAGAAGGGGCGTCCTGAGCCATTAAAGAAAGGCCTGGATCATGTTTGTCTTGCATGCTAAGTCCCAAGCACCCAGCACAGAATGTGGCTCATGATAGAAGTTTAGACAACATCATTTATGTATTCATTCAGGAAACACGTTATACCTGTAGTGTGGAAAGTGCCCAGGCTTAGCATTACACCTCAGCCTAGCCTTTTGGCACCCGTGTGACACTGGGCAAGTCACTTCCTCTCTGCATGCCTCTGCTTCCTGGCCTGTTAAATGAGGAGTTTGAGGATTAAAGGAGATGATGGTCATAGAATTTAAAGTGGGACCTGGCACCCTGTGCTCTGTAGATGTTTGTGTGACTGTGGGCCAGGCCCAAAGGGGAGCAAGGGAAACAAGGATCTCTGCCCTGGTGCATCCTGCTTCCAGTGGAGAACAATGAGAGAAATAAATAGCCAAACAGAGATGTTAGAGAGGGTGCATGCTGTGGAGACAGCTGTGGAGACGTCATAGTGGAGGGGGATGTACATTGTGGAGGGCCTCTCTGAGGAGGTGACATTTGGGCTGAGACCTGAAGGAAGAGGAGGAGCCAGCAACACAAAGAACTGGAGCAAGAGTGCCACAGTGATAGGGCAGAGCGAGGGTGTTTGGGGCGAGCAGGAAGGAGCCTCTGGGGTTTGCTGCTTCCTGCCACAACCTTTAGGGCCTGGGTGAGCCACCCTCAGTCTGGCTTCCCTGTCTCCCCTCCCGCAGAGGAATTAGAGGGCTTTCGCTTCAGCGCCCACTGCTCCTGTGACAGCAAAGATAACACACTCCGTGTGGAAATCAATGGTGAGGCCAAATTCCCTGCCCGGGCCCCATGCCCAGGAGTGATCTGTGTGTGGATGATGTGTGCGCGTGTGTATATACGAGAGGTCGTTTGCCCCCTGCTCGCTGACCTCTTCTGAGAATGTGTATGTCCTCCACCCTGACTCCCAACCCAACCAGGGATCGGTCCCAAACGCCGGGGTGACCTGGCTGCCATTCATGGCATGAACCGGCCATTCCTGCTCCTCATGGCCACCCCGCTGGAGAGGGCCCAGCACCTGCACAGCTCCCGGCACCGCCGAGCCCTGGACACCAATTACTGCTTCAGGTGAGCTTTTTAGCTTCAGTTGAGGCCTTGCAGTCTGGGGGCTTGACTGGTGTCTGCTGACCAGGCACTCCAGTATGGATGCTTGGCTGGGGCTGTGCCTGGGCTGAGCATCTCTAATCTGGAGGGCTTGGGGATGAGGTCTAGAATGCTGCGACATGGGCAGTAGGAGTCCTGTAATGTGGAGATCAGGGTGATTTCTTGCTGGGGTGTTCAAATCAGACTTAGAATGTTAAGACACCAAAAGTTGGAATTCAATGTTGGAAGATCGCCTTGTTGTGTTCTTACCTGGTTGACAGTTGGGGTTCTAGAATGTTAGGATTCTATAGGGTTTTGGGTTTTTGTTTTAAGGCATTGCTGGTAATTGAACCAGGGCCTTGTACGTGTTAGGTAAGTCCTTACCCTTGAGATAAGCTCTGTTGGGATTCTAGAACAAGGATTCAGGGACTCGCATTGACAGCCTCGTTGTGGGTAGGTAGTGTTAAGGGTTGAAATTGAGAGTGTAGGACTCACGGAAAGCTGGAATGTTGGGATCCCAGAATTTGGGAATTCAGAATTGGAAAAGTGCTAACATTGGACTCCTACACCATTGGCAGAAGGCAGTCTCCAGTGTTGGCAAATGAGAGTCCTGAATAGTGGACTCAGAATGGTGGAGTCCTGTGTTAAAATATTAGCATGCACAGATGTTGGAGTAGGAGAAGGTGAGGATATTGGTATCCTAGACAGTTAGAGATCAGTGTTGGAATGTTAGGACCTTGGAATGCTTGGGTCTTAGAAGTTGGCACATTAGACTGAGTGATGGGCTCAGAACTGTGGAATGTTGGAATGCAATACTGAAATATGGGAATTCAAGAATGCCAAAATTGCTGGGTATGGTAGCGCATGCCTATAATCCCAGGGATGCTGAGGCGGGAGGATCACAAATTCAAGGCCATCCTGGGCTATTTAGTGAGTTCAAGGCCAGCCTGAACTACATAATGAGACCCTGTCTCAAAAAAAAAAAAAAAAAAGACAAGATGCTCAAGAGTGAAAGTTGGGAATTCTAGAAAGCTGGAAATGTGGCAGGATGTTAGAATCTTAAGAAGCTGTAATACTGCAATCCAAGAAAGTTGAAATGTTGGATTCCTAGAAAGTTTAAATTCAGAGCCAGAATGTTGTGAAATTAGAATGATAATCTGCCCTGGTCCCTCCCTTGCTTAAAATATCTTGGTTGTGTCTCTGGGCTTTGACACATGCTGTTCTCCCAGTAGTCAGTCCTGCATCCTGGATCCTCACCACCCTTACCCTAGAAATCTCTCTGAAGTCACAGAGTGAGGTCCTGAGCCCCAGCAGGTTACAGAGGGGGCAGCCTGCCATGGGAGTCTCCTCAGGGAGGGACACAGCACTGCCTTGGAAATCCTTCCAAAATATCAAACCTGAATCTGATCAGAACTTTAACTCCAAGTTCCCAGAAATAGTGGTACAGTGAAACATGTTCAGCCACACCACAGTGACACAGTCAGCAAAATCCAGATGGTGGGAAACCTGACCCAGTTTCTGCAACAAATACAATGCAAAGCTAGAGGGAATTCAGGGAGGTGGTTCTGTGGTCCTGTAGATTTTAAAAAAAGAATCCTGAGAGCTGTATCAACCAATTACAATATGTAGACCTTATTTGGATTTTTATTTATACAGGCTAAAAAAAAAAAATCAAAAAAAGACGTCAGGCCCATAACTGTAGTCCCAGCTATTCTGAACCCCTGAAAATCAGGACCACTCTGAGCAACGTAGTGCGGCTCTGTCTCAAAAACCAATCAACCAAACAAAAAAGATGTTTATAAGACAGTTGGGAAATTGCAAACTCTGAGTAGATGAGTAGATATTTGATGATATCAAGGAATCATCGTTTTTTTTTTACATGTTAATATTGTTACTATTATTATTATTATTGGTAGTGGTACTAGGGATTGAACCCAGGGCCTTTTCACTGAGCTATATCCCTACCCCTTTTTCTACCTTTTTAAAAATTTGTTTCTTTTGAGGCAGGTTCTCACTAAGTTGCCCAGGCTGGGTTTGAACTTGTCATTTTCCTGCCTCAGCCTCCCAGAGTGCTGGGATTACATGCATGTGCCACCACACCCTGTTGGGATACTCAGTTTATAATGCAATACTGTTTGTGAAATGTTTCCTATAAAAAGTTGTTTTCACATCAACTCGATCACCGACTTCACTAGGAAGCCTCCCTGACCCCCATCTCTAGCACCCAAGGTAAATGTGAAGCCTTGGGCCTTCCCTGAGGCCTGGCCCCAGATGGATTCCTTTTACTGGTTAGGTCTTGCTGGATCTTGATAGACTGGACAGAAGAGGTTGGCAAAAACAAGGCCATCCAAGTCCCAGGCCTCATGTGTAGTAGGCCCTGGTGTGTCCAGAGGGCTTGTTCCACACAGACTGCTGCCCTGCTGCCCCATGCATTCTGATTCCATGGGTCTGGGAATTTGCACTTCCCACAAGTTCCCAAATGACGTTACTCCTGGCAGCCAGGGAGCCCACATGGAGAGCCGCTGGCTGGGATAATAGTATCATAGACTGTTCAAATGCTCGGGCTAGAGCCTCAGCCAGAGCTGCCCTGGAAATCAGAGATAATCTGGATAGTGGTTCTTCCTTTTTTTTTTTTTTTTTTTTTTAATGGTGCTGGGGATCAAACTCAGGGCCTTGCACTTGCTAGGCAAGTGCTGTATCACTTAAGCTAAATCCCCAACCCCAGTTCTTCCCTTTTTGTGAGTCAGACTCTTCCCCTCTGAAAAGCTGAAAGCTAGGACCCTTTTCCCCAGAAATATGTGCACATATACACATCTACATGCAGAGGGTGAAGCTCTCAGGACTCTCCTTGAGCTCATCCACTGATTTCCTGGCGCTTCTTGACCTTCAGGTTAACAGTACCTTATTTGATATCCAAAATCCTCCACCTTTTTGAACAGATAAGAGAAACTAAGGCCTAACCAAACTGAGGAGAGACCAGACTGAGTTCATAGGTTCTGTGGTTCTGTGGCCCTGGAAAGGTCTTACCCTGCCCCTGGATTTCCTTGCTGGGCCCACTTCCTCTTCTACCTGTTTGGTCCCTCAGGCAGACAAGGCCACAGGCTCTGGGGTCTCAGCGTTGGCTGTGAACCTGGCCCCACCAAGCGAGCTGTGAGCAAGCCACCTTCCCCCTTCCTCTGAGGTGAGGCCCAGTCGCTTCATTCTTTGTTAAAAAAAAAAGACCCATTTCTTAGTGTTGGTTGAAAGGAATCAATTCATTCTCTTTTGATTACTTTTTGGATAGGTATTTACCTGCACACACTGCTCCCAGAGAGGGTACTTAGAGACCCTTCACTCTGACCCCAGCTCCCAAAGTGTCCACTTTGGTTCTATATATGTTCTCCTTCCAGAAACAGTCTCCACATGACACACTTACACATAGCCACATATTTTTTTCTCTTGTGGTACTGGGGATTGAACCCAGGGCTTTTGCATTGAGCTACATCCCCAACCTCCAACCCCTTTTTATTTTTTATTTTGAGACAGGGTCTCACCAAGTTGCTAAATTGCCTCCCAGACTGGACTCCAATTTGCAGTCCTCCTGCCTCAGCCTCCTGAGTGGTAGAATTATAGACATGTGCCACCATTGCCAGCATATATTACATTTTTTTAAAAACCAAGTTGAAAGCATGGGGTGCAGTGGACACCTGTACACCTGTTTCCAAAAAAAGTAATGTATTAGTTAACCTATACATCCAGCATACGGTGAGTGCCTGCTGTGTGCCAGCACTGGTATGGGCTGGACGGATAGTTCAGGAAACAAAGCAGTCAAAGTTTCCCATGCTTAGAGGGAGACAGATAATCAATCTCTAATGAAGTAACAAGTTGGGGGATGTGGATTCAGCTCAGTGGTGGGGCACGTGCCCAGCAAGCACAAGGCCCTGAGTTTGATCCCCAACACTCCCCACCCAAAACAGACAAACAAGTGGAGATAAGAAAAGAAATCAGAGGAAAGAGAAAGAAGTAGATACTGGGAACTACTTATTTTTCCTATTCTGATGAAAGTGATTTTTTTTTTTTTTTGGTGGTGCTGGGGATCGAACTCAGGGCCTTGTGCTTGCGGGGCAAGCACTCTAACCACTGAGCTAAATCCTCAGCCCCTAAAGTGATTTTATTATGGACAATTTTAAATGTAGACAAAAGCAGCAAAGATAATACAATGATCCTCCGTGAACTCTATCCAGCTTCGGGAGTTAGGAGGCTTGCCCTCCACTTCAAATATGGATATTTTCATAGTTTCTTTTCTTTTTTTTTTTTTTTTTTGGTGCTGGGGATGGAACTCAGGGCCTTGTGCTTGTGATGCAAGCACTCTAACCACTGAGCTAAATCTCCAGCCCGTAGTTTCTTGTAATAACTGTAATGCCATGTTGCACTGAATGGAATTAACAATCATTTGGATTAATATTTTAGCTAGGATGGCCCAGGAAGCTCTCTCTGAGACCTTCATTTATGCAACTGATAGTTATTGAGCACCTACTCTGTGCCAGGCACTGTTTTAGAGGCTAAGGGTCCCTGAGTGATGGACATTTTACCCAAGGTTTAAATGAAAGAACAAGCCAGAGTGGCTGTCGATGGGAAGAGCAGGGGAAACAGTAAGTGCAAAGGCCCTGAAACATGACTGTGTTTGAGGAACACAGTGTGGCTGGAGTGAAGTGGGGAATTGGGAGAGAGAGAGAGAGAGAGAGATTTGAGATCAGCCGAATTCAGTAGCGCCTTGTGGCTCTGGTGAGGACTTAGTCTTGGGCATGTGCTGAGTGCAACGAAGCTGTGCTCGGAGCAGGGGAGTGGCATAATACACTGTAGTCCTGCAAAGCTGGGATTTCTGTCTGTTTTGTTTATGCTCCTTCCCCAGTGGTACATCCCAGCCTGGTGCACTGTAGTAGTTCAGTAAACATTCATTGTGCAAATAGAGCATGTTGGCACACCTGGAGCTGCATTTAAAAAAAAAGTTTCATATGTGGATGTGCCATGAGGTTGTTTAACCTTCACCTGTGGGTGGTCATTTGACTTCTTACAGACTTGTTTTGAGCACTGTGTGAGATAATGTTTATTACAATGCTCTCAGCACAATGTTTGGGAGAGGAAGTGCTTTATAGGTGTTAGCGATTATCATTATTGTATTATCATCACGGGGGGGTGCAAGAGAGACAAGATGGAGGTGGGGGTTAGCCTAGGGTGCCACACACACTGCAGAGGAGCAGCGGCGGGGTAGGGGGTGACACACACACTGGTGAGGAGCAGCACGGCTTCCCCTGCTTCTGACCTGGCTCCCCCTACTTGCAGCTCCACGGAGAAGAACTGCTGTGTGCGGCAGCTCTACATTGACTTCCGCAAGGACCTGGGATGGAAGTGGATCCACGAGCCCAAGGGCTATCACGCCAACTTCTGCCTGGGGCCCTGCCCCTACATTTGGAGCCTGGACACACAGTACAGCAAAGTGAGTCTGGCCTACGGGCTGGGGGGAGCAGGCACCAAGAAAAAGGTAAAATCAGAGATATGTCGGCAGGATAGGAAGAAAGAGACAGAGAGACGGAGGGGAGGTTAAAGAGGCCGAGATGCGAAGAGACAGAAGAGGACAGCGCCGGACAGAGAGGGAAGGGGAGAGACGGGAAGGGGAGAGACTGGCCAGGTGGGGACACCCGAGGTCTGTGTGGAGGCTGCCTCACCCCCTCCGCGAACCCTGCCCCGCCCCTGACCCATCTGGTTTTCCTCAGGTCCTGGCCCTGTACAACCAGCACAACCCGGGCGCGTCGGCGGCGCCGTGCTGCGTGCCGCAGGCGCTGGAGCCGCTGCCCATCGTGTACTACGTGGGCCGCAAAGCCAAGGTCGAGCAGCTGTCCAACATGATCGTGCGCTCCTGCAAGTGCAGCTGAGGCCCCGCCCACTCCTGCCCCGCCCCCGCCCCCGCCCCGGCAGGTCCGGCCCCGCCCCCGCCCGGGGGGCTGTATTTAAGGACACCTGCGCCCCAAACTCACCTGGGGAGCTGATTAAAGGTGAAAGAGGACTGCGTGTCTCCTTGTTATTGGGTGCCTGAGTCTTCCTCCTTGACATTGCTTCCCCTCTGCCTCTTCCACGACATCTTTCTCCTTCTGCCTCCTCCCTCTTCTCCCTCCCCCCTTAATTTGCCCAGATCCCGGAAAGACTTTTGGGCACATGCTATGTTTGGAGGGCTCCTGGAGGTGCAGAGACTAAGTGGTGAGCTGCTTATTTATCTGGCAGTTTGAGCACTGTTCACAGTGCCTTATATTAATGAACTAATTAAATCATAGCAACACTGAGACATAGGGACTCTGATAACACCCTTTTCCCAGGGATTGTAATGGAGACCTGGAGAGATGAAGGAAGTAGTTCCTGCCCACCAGGAACGAACTTTCTGGCTGGGCAGACAGACAGCAAAAACTAATGGTTCCGTGGTAAGTGATGTGTACACAGTAAACCAGGAGGAGTGATAAGAGAGGCTTTGGGGAGGATGAAGGGCTTCTAGGAGGAAGTGTCATTTAAGAGTTGAAGAAGCCAAGAAGGCAGCCCTAATGGGAGAACTGGGGTGGAGTGGGGGGCAGCATTCCTGGTAGGAGGAGGAGCAAAGCAAAGATCGGAAGTGACGACCAACTTGGGGCGTATGACTGAGGAAAGGGGCCAGCCTCATTGGAAGAGTGTGAGCAGAGGAAGGGTGTTGGGAGCTGAGTCAGTCGTAACACTCCCAGGCCAGAGAGCAATAACAATTCTGCATGCCAGGTGTGTCGTCTTCCTTGCTCATTGCATTCTCCCCACGGCCCAGCAAGGCAAGAGTTGGCAAGCTGCCACCCACAGCCAATTCCAGGCCACGGCCTGTTTTTTTGTAAATAAAGTGATATTGGAACACAGCCACACTCCTTCGTCTGCGTAGGAGACGTCTGGCTGCGCTACTGCTTCAGCAGCAGGGTTGAGACACTATACAGTCAAAAGTATTTACTATCTGATCTTTTATAGAAAAAGCTTCCTGATCCCTGCTGTAGTTTACAGATGGGAATACTGAGGCAGAGAGGGAAGATTACTGGTTAAATTCACACTCGTAGCTAGTAAGTGGCACAGCTGGGATTTGAACCCAGGCAGTTTGAGTTGAGGGTCCTATGCCAGGGCTGCTTCCCAGATCATGTCGGGAGGTGGGACTGTGCCAGGACTTGTCCTCTGAGCAAGACAGGAGCCACTGCAGCGTTGTGAACAGAGGAGGGCATGAGGTGACCCAGTAGTTCACGAGGCTCGAGGCTCACCCTCTGGCTGATGATTGAGATTAGACAATGAGGGTGAGAGTGGTCCCAGGGAGGCAGTTGTCCAGGCAAGAAATGACAGTGGACTGGGCCAGGGTAAGTTTCACTCAGCTGTCGGGTCTCTTCTCATCTGCTGTGGTCATGCCTGTGAATTCTGTCCTGTTTCTGCTTTCTGTGGCCTCTCAGTTTCCTCTCTCCTCTGGGGTTTCAATTTCCCCTTCTCTCCCTGCTATTCTCAAGCCCAGGGGCCCTTGACTGGCTCCTCTGCCCAGGGACTGTCCTGGGAAGGACAGTGTGAGTGTAGAGCTTCTTTGGCTTGTGGGCTGAGCACGGTGGGCAGCCCTGGCAGGGCGAGTGGGCCCCCTGGCCCTTCCAGACTGTTTCCCTAGATCTAGGTGCCACAGAGGGTTGAGCTCGGGTGGGTGGGGGAGGAGCTCACTTGACAAGGACATGCCATTACTGTCACCAGCCTTATGCGTGGAGACACCACTGTGAAGCTTGGCCCCAAGGGGCAGAGACACAAACAAGGACAGTGACATGGACTGTAGTCACTGCAGCCCCATGAGGATGTGGCACATGGATGAAGCACACGGACAAGTGTGCACATGTGCGCACACACACACACACACACACACACACCTACAGAGGTTAAAACATGGACGGTGTCTCACAACTACATAAACACAGTGACCTGCAATAGACATATACAGATTCCCTGCAGGACCCAGTTCACACATACACAGAGTGTCACTCTATCACACAAACATCCCATCTGTGGAGGCTCAGACTTCAAAAGCAAAACTGTCACACAAATATATTCCATAGGGTCATGGTCACCACATACCAGACATGGATTCAGACAGTGTCACACACAGACACACGTCACAGCATCAGAACCCCATCAGGAAACGGACCCCCCCTTACACAGTTACACAAACATCCTCCCCGGGGTCATGGTCATCGTGTGACCCATCACAGTCCCAACCACACACGGAGGTTTGACACACGTTGCAATTACAGGCTGCCAGCCGGTTATACCCACTGTCTGACATATCACTCCCACCACCACTTTTAGCCTCGAGAATCCCATAGAGCTGCGACCCCGTCACACCCAGACATACTGTCACACCCAGGGTCCCAGACGGAGGCGCACCCCCGGGGTCGCTGTGGCCCCGAGGCTGGGCGCGGCCGGAGGACAAGTGCTGGCGGCACCGCATGGCCGCCTCGCCTTCGCGTGACACAGCCCGCCCACCTGCTCGGGCTCCCAGCTCCGCTGAGCTGGCGTGGCCGCCGGCGGCGCGGGGAAATGCAAAGTGTGCGCTCAGCACCTTCGCTGGCCGCGTGCGCGGCCCTTGTCCTGCCACCCTGGCACCCGGGTCGCTAGGTGGCCCGGCCCCGTCGGGACACGTCTGCCCCACCCTCATCGTCCACAGGGGCAGGGCCAGGGGTTGGGGCGTCCCGCTCCTTCTGAGGCCCCGCCTCGCCCTGCAGGCAGCCTGAGCCGTCGGGGAAGTCGTGGGGGGAGCCTGGGTTCCGGCTGGAGCCCCGGCTTCCCGTCCAGCCCCCACGGCAGGAAGCAGACAGGAGGCCAGCGCGGGCCTTCCTGCCCCCTCCCCCGACAGACCTGGGACGGGGTCTCCATGGGAGAGGGGGAGGTGCGGGGGAGCATGGGGAAGCCCCTTTCTCCCCAAATCGCTGGGTGTCCACATGCGGGTGTTTTGCTTCTAGGTGAATATCAAGGTGTTCAGGATCCGGGTGTGTGTGCTTGCAGCTTTGTGGGTGGGTGTTGGGGTCTAACTCAGCAGCCCAGCGTGGACGGCACCGTCAGTGGGGCTGCATCCCCAGCACGTGTCCAGTTCTGTGTCTGTGGCTTGCTGCATTTCTGTTGAGTGCTTCTGCTGTGCTGTGTCTGCTGGACAGGATGGGAGACTTTCTGTGGGTTCTGGCACTGTCTGACTGGTGAGTCTGTGTGTATTAGCCTGTTGCATATCCATGATTCTCAACATCTTCACAGTTTTTCTCTTGGTGTAAATCTGTGTGTTCTTAGTGTAAGTTTGACTTGAAATTTTTTGCATCTCTTTGTGGGTGTGTGAGAAAGATGTTTCCCAGGAGGTGTTGTGTATTTCGTTTCTCACACATGAGCTGTTTTTGGTGCACATGTGTGATAGTGTCTGTGGGTGAGCTGTTTCTGGGTTACTTTGGGGTGATGGTGCTGGGATGGATCCAGGGCCTCACACAGGCTAGCCAAGTACTGTGCCACTAAGCTGCACCCCAAGCCCTGGGTTCCATTTTGTGATCAGTGTGTGCACTACTGGCATGCTGAACACTTTTGTTTCCTGGATGGTGTGTCTCTGTGGTGTGTCCCCAGCATGCCTGCTGTGGCTCTCCCAGTGTCTCTGTGTGAGAGGCTGGACTTCTAGGCTGTGGCCTGTCTGTGTCCCTCCGGGGACTGGTGTTCTCATCCCATGTGGGCTTCTGTGAGCAGGTGGAGTCGCATTGGTGTCTCCACCTGTGGCCTGGTGACTTCAGTGTGTAAAGAACTCTGTGGGTCGTCTCTGAGGGCACTGGAGG
Organism: Hystrix cristata; assembly: GCA_004026905.1. NCBI lineage: Eukaryota > Metazoa > Chordata > Mammalia > Rodentia > Hystricidae > Hystrix > Hystrix cristata. Next base: position 8,889 of record PVJO010019309.1, on the reverse strand, counting down.
TAGGTGTGGGTCTGCGCTGTGTGCTGGGCTCTTCAAGGAAGGGGAACCTCGTGTGCCTTCTGGCTTCTGTGCTCAGTGAGTAGAGGCCGTCTGCGGCATCCCTTGCTGCCTGGTGCCACGCTGGCTCGGGCTGGCTGTGGCAGCGGGCAGGGCAGGGGCTGCGGTGGGCACTGGCCCTGCGCCCGGCCTCGGTATAAATATCCCCAGGCTGCCTGCGGCTGTGTTTACTCGGCCCCAGGCCGGGGGCGGCAGCAGCCAGCAGGTCCTGGGGTGGGGGTGACCAGGCCGCAGCACAGACACTTCCTTCTGGCCAGACAGGCCCACAGCCTTGTCCCCTCCCTGGTGGGGGCGAGGCAGTGAGCCCTCATTCTGGGCTCCCGGGGCCACCAGTGGAGTTCTGAGCTGGATGTCCCAGCTTGGCTCCCCCCAGTCTGGGAGACAGAGATGGAAGCAGAGAGGCAGGCAGGAGATGGCAGGGAGAAGGGCAGGAAAAAGTGAGGGTTAAGGCAAGGGGAGGAGGACAGCGGGATGGGGACGCTCAGAGGTGAGGAGTGACAAGGGAGAGAAGAGTGCAGCTGGGAGAGCAGGCAGAGGCCGGGGAATCTGAGAAGAGGGCTCAGGAGCTCAGGAGAGCGCCAAGAGAAGCCTGACAGCCAGAGAAGGAGAAGAGAGAATGAGAAAACAGGCAGAGGATCAAAAGGAAATGGGGAGAAGCAAGACAGGGAGGGTCAGCCAGAGACCTCACCAGAGAAAGGCACTGAGGGAGGAGGGAGTTCGCTCCAGCTCTGGCAGGATGCAGAAGCGCGGGACAAGGTGGGTGGGGTGGTGGCCAGCAGAGCTCTGCCAGGGCCAGGACACACGGGAGACACGGGGGTGGGGCAGAACGCCCACCAGGGCGCTCTCGGCTGGGTCTCCCCTCCCTCATGCAGTCTTTCCACTCATCCCATCTCCAGAACTGGAGTAGGGAAAGGCACCCACTGTGGGGGCTGCTCTGAGACTATGACCAGGGGGTGTGTCTCTCACCGTCCCTGCCTGATCCTCTGCTCCACCTCTCTTCCTGTCTCCTCATCTAATCCCTGTCCCTGTGGCGGGCTCCACCTCTGTCTCTCAGCAGCAGACACTCCGTCTCGACCATCTGACTAACCCTGATTCTGACTCAATTGCTGTGCCTCTCATCTCTCTTTTAAAAAGCTGCATAACCAAATTTATGTATGGCAAAATATATCATAAATTTAATGATCAAATCAAAGACTGGTCAAAAATGCCTATCACCGATCACTGATACTTGTTGCTGTTGAGTGCTTACTGAGGACACAAACATGAGTACCTGAGGCAAATGTCCTCAAACCTAGAGTTCCTGTCCTTCCACGTGGTGTGACCCTGGGTTCTGGAGTTGAGCTGGCTGCACTGTCTTTGGCCTCAGGGCTGTGCCTTGCTTTGGGACACACAGTTGGCGGAACTGGCTGCACCCCTTCACAGGACAGTGTGCGGGCTCAGCAATCCCGGCTGACACGCACACAAGGATGGCCAGGCGGTGTCTGGCAGCATGTTAGGTGTTCTTCTGAACACCTGCCTCCTAAATCCTCCCATCTTAGTCTGTGCCCCTCTACCTTTGTCCAGCTCAGGGTGGTCTGACATCTGACAGGCAGGCTCATGGAGAGATTTCTAGCACTTGGTTCCCACCCTAGCTTTGCCTCTGAGGCCAGGGGGCCTTGGGAAGCACAGCTCTGTCAGGGCCTCCCATACCATCTACGAAACAGAGTTGATAGCCTCTAGTTCAAGAGCTGTTCAGAGGCTTCATCGTAGTGTCAGGCCCAAACTGCTCTGCAGGGGAGGCTTTCCCTGTGTAATAATCCCTCCAGTGGCATATCCCTCTGCCTCCTTCCAGCTCTCACTTGTATGTCTGGTTTTGATTCTGGTTGACCAAGGGCAGAATCCAGGCCCGGGGTCAGGAGGTGTTCCAGTGTCTCTCAAGCACGGATAGGGCAGGATGCCATGTCTCACAGAACTGAGGGGTGCCAGGAGCCAGCCTCGTCGTCGACCTCTGGCCCACAGTTCCCCTTCCCTCCCCTCTCCAGGGCAAGCCAGTCTCTTCTCTGCGCCTGCTGGGGGAGCAGGGGCCGGTGCAGGGCATGGGAAGGTGGGACGCCTGGGTTCCCACAGGCCGTGGCTGAGTCACAGGCAGCCATCTGGCTCCCATTAGCCTGGGGCGGCAGGGGGCTCGGTGGGGCGGGCCCTGTGGCTGGCTGGGGCAGGGATGCCGGGGCAGCCTGTGTGTGGGATGACTCAGGACCCATGATAACAGCCTGTGCGTGCGTTTGGGGAGTGTAAACAGGAGAGGGAGAGGGAAGCAGGCAGGGAAGTGAAGCAGGGAAAACTGTCTGGGTGGGGGTGAGGTGGTGGAGGAGAGCCCCCCTATCTCCTCCCCTCCCCACATCCAAGCTGGCAAGCTCCATAGTCCCCAGTTCTGCTTCTGCTCAGCCCTCCCGGCTACCCCGGCTTGCATTATTCAGCAGTCAGGGTTCTGCGATTCACAGCAGCCAGGCCTGGGGAGGGAGACTGAAAGCCAGAGATAAAGGCCGAGACAGACAGAGGGACAGAGACAGCTGGAAGAGGAATGGAATGGAAGTGTACAGGCAAAAAGAACAGGCTCAGGGAACAAGGTAGAAGGGAGATGGCAATACAACACAAGGATGGATGTGCTGAGTGCAGGGCAGTGGCACAGGTGGAGAGAGGAGAAAGACGGAGGAGGAGAGGTGGAGACACAGGCAGAGGTGGAGAAACACCGAGACAGAGAGCCTGGAGTGAGGGAGAGCTGTGCTGGGTGCCGGCTCCAGCCATGACAGGCCCTGCTGGCTGGCCTTGGTTACGGAGGGGACATTCATCCTGTACCTGTCGTGGGGACACAAACCCTGTGGGGGGGTGGGGAATGAACTGGGGAGGCAGAGACTAGGAAAGAGGGAGGAGGAGAGAGGCAGTGAGACAGAGAGAAACCCAGAAAGACATCAAGAAAATAGCAAACGCAGGTGACAGAGAAAGTGGAGAGGGGAGAGGAGGCCTTGTAAACAGGCGGCGGTGCGGTGTGAGATGAGACCAGATCCACAGAGGCTAGTGGGACGTAAGCATGTATATGTGTATGTGTGTGTGCGGCCCTGATATCCCCCAGAGAAGAGTCACTGAGCGTGCCTGTAGTCAGCTGTCTTGTTGATGGGGGGATGGAGATGGCTGTCTGGCTGCAGGGCTAGCAGCCATCAGTCCCCATCCAGCTCTGGACTGGGCGCATCCTCTGGCTCCTCTTCGTCGAAGTACCTCTCCTCTTCATCCCGTGCCACGATGTCTAGGTTGTCAAAGTCAGGGTTGTCGTCCACTGTGCTGCAGGGGGAGGAGGCTGTTAGATGCCCTGGGTGGCCTGGGTCAAGGGACAGGGGATCCCCAAAGTCAAAGGCCATATGCCGGCAGCTGCCGGTCACAGCTGACCCTCAGAGGGGATTCTGGGCCTTTCAAGACTTAAAACAGAAGAAAACATTTTCCAAGTTAGAGATCTTACATAAAAACCCCGGTTTCTCTTAAAAGCTGGTGTGACAGATAGCCTACTTTTCTGCGACAGGCACTAGAGTTTTGTGCACTTTAACCATTTTGACTGTCCCCATTAGTGGCTTGCTACTGGTAGGCAGAGGCCAGCGATGCTAACCTCCACTCTTACAGGACAGACTGCACGGCTAAGAACTACCTGGCCCAAGGGTGAGAGAAGGGGGCCCAGGTTGGGAATCCCTGCCCGATCTGAGGCCTAGCCTGCTACTGCTGTGTGCTCCCAGGGCACTTGCCCCTGCCAGGAAGGCCCTGTACCCAGGCATTTATGCCTCCTCCCCTCCACTCTTGCAGGTCCGTGGTCAGATGTCACTTCCTTAGAGGGCCTTCCCTGACCACTGGGCACTCCCCTCCCCCTCTTAGTGTTTTTCATGACCCCATCACCACTGGATACCAGGTCAGTCTTTATCTTCCTCTTTGTAGTAGCCTCTGAGCAGGAAAAACCTTTAATTGCATTTGTCCTCCCTCCCTTTTTTTCTTTTTTTGGCGCTGGGGATCAAACTCAGGGCCTTGTGCTTACTAGGCAAGCGCTCTCACACTTGAGCTAAATCCTCAAACCCTTGTCCCCTGCTTTGACCCCAGAGCTTGGACACAGCATAGGTCAGCACATGCTGAGTCACTGATTGGCTGAGGGACATGTCTGTGAGGCTAAGAGGACAAGGCTGGGTCTGCACCACCTTTGTTTTTTGTCTTGTTTTGCTTTTTAAGACAGGGTCTCACTATGTAGTTCAGGCTGGCCTTCAACTCATGGTGATCCTCCTGCCTCAGCCTCCTGAGTGCTGGGACTACGAGTTATGTGCCACCACGCCTGACAAGGGTCTGCAAGGGTTACTCAGTCTTCTTTTTTGATAGATCTCAAACTCCTGGCAGTCTGACCCTGGGCCCATCTCCTGGAACTGTTGCAGGGCTGTCTAGTACCAGCAAGGGAGGCCCTCTGGACATGCATGGTATCTGCACATGGCCCAGGGTTGGGGGTGCCAGCCTAGGGGAAGGGGAGGTAGAGCACAGCAGCACCTGTAGTCAAAGTCCCCATCCTTGCCGTCTAGAAAGCGCTGGTGCATCCGGGTAGTGAACTCTTCCCGCAGGATCAGCCTTTCCTCCGAGTCGGGCACCCAGGCCTCGGAGTCTCTGCCTGCTGTCTGGTCTGTGGAGGAGACAAGAAGGAAGGATGGCTGGAACCTGAGTTCAGAGTGCTGTTTTTATAGCTCATTGGTAGAGCACTTGCTCAGCATGTGCAAGGCCCTGGGTTTGATCTCCAGTACAGCAGCAAACAAACAAAAACAAGGAAATGAAAGCCCCCAAAACCCCAGAGAGCTGCTGCTTCCATGACTCACCCTGTGCCACGTGGCACAGGGAACACAGCAGTGACTGTGACAGCCCAGGTCCCCATCCTCCAGGGGTGCGCATCAAACACCTAACAACATGCAAAGCTCTGGAGACCGCATACCAGGGTCAGAATGGAGCTGTGAAGGCTGAGGAAGGCAGGCATTCTGCAGAAGGAATGAAGATCACACCGGGCAGGGGCTGGGGACTTAGCTCAGTGGTAGAGCGCTTGCCTAGCAAGTGCAAGGCCCTCAGTTCAATCCCTAGTATCCCTGCTACCCCTCAAAAAAGATCACACCAGGCCTTTGAGGAGTGCAGGGGCAGGGATGCTGGAGGTACAGGAAGGGCTTGCAGGATGGAAGGTCAGGGCAGGCAGGCTGGGGCCGGGCCTGGTGCCATGCAGTTGGGGCATCTAGACTCTGGGGCCTCCCCATTGCTGGTTCTCACCTTCCTCGTCACTGTCCTCCTCCTCTTCCTCCTCCTCCAAGCAGGCCTCCTCCTCCTCCTGCTGCTGGAGCAGCCGCTGCTGCAGCTCCCGCTCTTGGTAGGACTGGAGCAGCAGGTCAGAGAGCGGGCAGGTGGGTTTGCTGGGGGAGCCAGGTCTAGGGGGCTGAGGGACCGGTGTGCGGGTGCTGAGCTCCTCCTGGGTGAGGTACTGCCCGATATACTGCTCATACAGCAGGGGGGCCCGGAACCGCATCTGCTCATCACTGAAGTACTCACCCCCTGCACAGAGGAGAGCTGGGTGGGCATGGCTGGGCAGACATGTCTATGCATGTACGTGTGTGTGTGCACATGCACAGTCAAATACAGAGGGAAATATGTGCAGGCGCCTGAGGTCATGTGGGCATGAGTACTCATTCACACCTGCACTGATCATGTGCACGTGACCAGGCCTGCATCTGCCTGTGTATTCACGTGTCCAAGTATGTGTGTGCATGGGCAGAATTCGCAAGCCTTTGCCCACGGTGTGTGCACACAGTCACATGTACAAGCACACGTTCTTCTGTATGTCAGCACTCCGTGCGGGTACCTGTATGTCTGGGAGTTGGCATATGGGATGACAGACGGGCTCCATGGGTAAGTAGGTTGGGTGTGCCTGTTTGTGGAGCTTGTCTGGCTGTCAGTATAAGTGCCGAGACAGGCCTGCATGGTTGGCCACATATGTGCATCCATCCACGTGTAGCTGACATATGTGTGTACACAATAAGGTCAGGTGAGGCATGTGCCTGATGGCAGCAGGGCCATCTTCTGTGCGGACCTGTACCCAGGACATGGCAGGCCTCAGCTCTGACCTTCCCCACAGTGCTCCTCTCCGCAGTTGCGCCCTCAGGTGGGCCTGGTGGCCCCATGTGGGCCCTTCTCTCCTGGCTGCCTATTCTTGCAGAATCAGCTCTGTCCCCTGCCTAGGTAACAGTTAGACCTGCCCTGGCCCCTTCCACATAAGGGCCCACAATCCACCCAGAATCCTGGCTCCTGCAGCACTGTGCTCTGTGACTGTCCCTCTCCTGCTTGGCTTCCTCAGTCCTGCTCTCGCCTTATCCCATCTCTGAATCTTTCACCAGACTCTGTTTCTGTGCTTCCTCCTGGCTTAGGCAGGTTGGGCCCCCGGCCTGGTGCTGTGGAACGGAGTGGGGGTGCCACAGAATGGAATGCAGTGACAACCCTCCTCCTGGGTCCCTCAGTTTCTTTCCCCTCTCCTGCTTTACCCCCATCTCTCTGCCCATCTCTGCCACTTGCTTTCCCTGTTTTCTCAGTTTTTGCCAGCTTACTCCACCTAGTTCATTCACTCATCACTGCCTTTCTTCATTCTTGTTCCTCCACCCGTTCCTGTGTCTTGCTCTTTCTCTATCAATCTCTCTAAGCTCATGCCTCCCCCTTAAATTACTTAACTCACTTTCTTTTTTTTTTTTAATCAAGCTTAATTCACTTTCTGCTTCATTCACACTCATTTTTAAACTTTGGTTCTGGTGTTTCTGGTCATGTGGTGTTTTTAATTATGTTCAGGTCAAAAAAGTATCTTTTCCTTCATGGTTCTCACATTTTGTTCAAAAAGGCCTCAGCACACCCAGGGCCATAAACGTTATTTCACATGGTTCCCACTGGTGTCTCTGTATGCTGTAGGGTCAGAACCTCGTGCTCCACAGGGACAATGAATTACCACAGTGTTATGCTCTGGGTTTTCAGCCCACTTCTAAATGGGCCACTTCTGTCACCCACTGAATTCTGACCCCTTCTCACTGGGTGCCCCTTCTCTTTTCCAGATCCTGTCTGTACCCACATCTCTGCTTATTTCACATTTCTGCTTGTTTCCCCCCGTCTCTTTGTCTCAAAACTTTTCTCACAGCTGGGCATGGTGGTGCAGGTGTGTAATCCTAGAACTCTGGGAGGCTGAGTCAGAAGGACTGCAAGTTTGAGCCAAATCAATTTAGCAATACCCTGTCTCTTCAATTCTAAGTATTGCAAAAACAAAAAAAGGAAAACAATCTTTCTCATGGGTTTTGTTTCTACTCTTGTATCCTTCTTTCTCAGTCTCTCTGCCCTGTACCCAGCCCACCCCCCAACTTCCCATCTCTGCCTAGTCTTCCTTCCCTCCTCCCCTTTGCCTCTGAACACCCACGAGCCCCTCACACCTTGGATGAGTTCACGAAGGGCAGCATAGCGCCGGTTTCGCAGGCGGGTGCGTAGAGCTCGCGGCCGGGCAGTGCCCTGCCGAGCTACTTCAGCACAGTAGAAGTCGGCACGATGGTCACCACGCAGGTGACCAAAGCAAGCCAGGTGCTCCTCTCGGAGGCCTGTGCGGAAGCGCTCCAGGAACACCAGCGGCTTCTCGTGGTACAGCTGCCTCAGGATGGCCACTTTCTCTTGCTCTGTCAGGTCGGGCTCACCTTGCTGCTGGCTGCACACAGGCAGGCGGCTGGCAGCCACAGCATGCAGCATGGCACTAACTGCCGCATTCTCAGTCCTGGGATCGTCACTATCCAGGGCCGCTGGTGTGCTCTCTGCTGCTTTCATGTTCTCCTGGGGTTTAGATGGAACTGGTATCTGGCTCAGCTCCCCCCAGTGCCTAGTTCTGGGCTCCACGCAGCCTGCAAGAGGGGAGATTTATTAGCTGAGGGATGGCAATGCAGGAAGGGGAAGGAACTGGGTTGGAAGGGGCTGAATGCTTGTTCACTCAGTTCACATTTACTGATCACCTACTATATTCTAGGCTTTGTTCTAGGTTCCAGAGAGGCCACAGTAAGCAAAAGAATGACATTTTAGTGGGGACACAGACAACAACAAAATCACTGAAAACATATATTATGAAAGGTGTCTCCCTGGCTATGCAAAATAGGGAAAGGGGAGGGAATGAGGGATGGCTGCAATTTTAAAAGAAAGATCAGAGAAAGCTTTGCTAAAAAACTGACATCTGGGTAGCGATCTGAGATAGGAAGGGATAGAGATTTCACAAATAAGAGAGTTAAATACAGAGGGAATAACTGGTGTAAAGACTCTGAAGGCTGACTTACTGATTTAACCAATTCTTTGCCTTTTCACTTGCTTGCATAATTAGGAACATATTCATTAGTTTGTTCACTCATTCATTCTCTCTTACACGCTCACACACTCACCCAACCGCTTTCAATCTAAGCAAGGCCCTGAGCCAGACAATGCAGAGGATACACAGGAGGAATTCGATCTGCCTTCTGCCCTCAAGGAGCCCCCAGTTTGATGTGAGAAACAGTCAAGATCGAAGATCATACAGGCAAAGATAACAGGAAAGATGGGTGCTGGGCAAACCTTGGTGAGAGCTGTTTTCCAAGTATGGTGGGAACTGCAACAAGCAGGAAATAAGGGAAGGCAGAGAGTAGAGACAACTCCTTTAGGGAGCTTGGCTGGCATGGGGAAGAGAGAAGGGGATGATGGCTGCAGGTGTCATGGTTTCAATCACTGAGATAAGACCAGGCTGTGGAGGAGGGGGGGAGGAGGAGGGGG
>PVJO010019308.1:0-34611 GCA_004026905.1 Hystrix cristata | reverse complement strand
TGTTGGAGGTGCTGGTGATACACAGAATAAGAGATGTCAGGCAAAGGGTACAACTTTGTGGCTATGAGATGAGTAAGTTACTTTGCTGTATAATTGAAATTTGCTTACAGGGTAGTCTTTACCACACACAGTGGTAAATTTGAAGTGATACATGCTAAACCACTTGATTATAGTAGTTATTTTTCACTGTATATATACATCAGATCATCACATTATATACCTTGAATAATTACAATTTCAGTTTGTCAATTATGCCTTAGGAAAGCTGGATAAAACAAGACAAATAAGGGGATGTGTGCTCTGGGCAGGCACAGCAGAGTGGATGGGAAGTGAGGATTATTTCAGTGTGCCTTTGCAGCCCACCTGTGTTGTAGGATGAGGAAAGTAGTGAATTTAAGCAGTTCTCAATCCATTTGGAGAACAGAGGAGGGAGAAAGACTGGCTGAAGATCATTGTGAGGACAAAGTGCAGAGCACTGGGAGGAAGTGGCCAGTGAAAACCGGGTCTCAGGCTGTCTTTCAGAGTAATCACAGCTGGCAGGGTAATTAGAGGATTCGATTGAGAGTTGTGTGAAGGTCACCAGTGGGAGGAGTCGGGAGCTGTGTGTCCAGGTGTCATAGTCCCTCATTCACAGGGACTGAGACCCTTCCAGTCTGATCTCAGGAGGAGATGTGGGGTAGAAGGCTGTGAATTATACCCCAGGGCCCCCCACAGATGTGGAGGCTCCCAGGGGACAGAAAAGAGAGCCAGCAGGGCTGGTGGTGGAGGGCTGGCTTGTGTAGGATGCGAAGCAGTTACTTGGAAGCATCAGTGGGTCCCTGGAGTCTGGAGCCTGGTGGTGGTGGGTCCCCACCCAGTGCCTATGAAATTTGCCAGCCGTAGCCCTCTGCTCTCCCTCTCTGCAGTGTGGATCATGGTCTTCCTTCCAGAGAAGCAAAGGGTGATGGGGGAGGGTGGAAAGGACTCCCCAAATCTGGCGTCCTCCTATGACCAGCAGAGGCTGGAATGAGGGGCCCACTGAGGCTGCCTCTGATGGAATCGTAGGGAGCAAAAAGACATTGTTCTCTGGGGCAAAACAGAAGATATTCTGAAAATAGGAGGTATCTTAGTCTGCTTTATGCGGCCCTAAGGAAATGCCAGATGCTGGGTGCTGTATATAGAACAGAAATTTAATCGACCCCTTTCTGGTGGCTGCAGGGTCCACGTAGTGTGGTGCCCCTGGCTGTGTCACAACATGGAGAAGTGGTGTGCAAAGAGCACACGTGTGTGTGTGTATATATGAGAAAATGAAAGACAGACGAAGGCCAAGGAGAGGTGCCAGGTTTTATAACAGGTACAAGCCCTCAAGAGCAAGAGCATGTTCCTGCAAGAAGAACATAATTCCTTCATGGGGACCAAGAGTCTGACGCCTGGATGGAAAATCTCAGTTTTGAATCCTGTCCTGAGTCACGTGTCTGCTCTTCCCACGCCGCTTCCCATGAGGTTGCGCAGCTGTGGGGCCCTCCGCACCCCTTCTCCGGGTGACCTCTCTTAGAGGGCGTCCTTCCAGCTGTCGATGAGGGCTGCCAGTGTCTGCCGAGTGGTGGGGCTGCTCAGCCTGCACCGTTTTGTCTCTGCAGTTGGTTCCTCCTGGGCACTGCCCTGCTGCTGGTCAGCTTGTCCGTCGCTGTTTACTGCATCGTCTACCTGGAGTGGTACCACGGCGTGGAGGAGTACGATGTCAGGTACCCCTCGCTGGTGCCCATCACCACTGCCACTTTCATTGCAGCAGGAATTTGGTAAGTTAACTTGGAAATGAAGAATAGGAGTAAAAAGCACATTTTTTTCCCCCGTCAGGTAATGATGTGTTTGGCCCAAAACTACTTTCACTAGTACCTCTTTTCTGACTTTATGTAATTAAACACCCCATTTAAACACACAGTGGCATTTATTTGAAGACGAAAGATGGCGTTCTGTACACGTTCTGTGTTTTGCTCCTAAATCTTCTTCCTTGTGGTGATGTGTGATGTACATAAGTGTGAAAACAGACGTGCAGCCAAGATGTGGCTCTTCTTCCTGCTGCCGCAGGATGCTGTCCCAGCCCTCGCGATGACTGCTCAGCTCTGCATCCCTTAAACACTCTGCTTGTGCTTTGTTTCTTCTCTTTTTCTTTTGGAGTGCTGGGGATAGAGCTCAGTGCAAAGGCCCTGGGTTCAGTCCACTTCCCCTTTTTTTATTTTGAGGCAGGGTCTTGCTAAGTTACCCGGGTTGGGCTCAAACTTGGGATCCTCCTGCCTCATCCTCCCAGAGTGCTGGCATTATAGTTGTGTGCTACAACACCCAGCTCACTTTGTCTGTTTTTGTGAACTTTATAGAAATGGGTTTATGTGGTGTCTTCGTTTCACATTTGACTCCACGAGTGCCACATTGTGCTGTTCTTGTTGCTTCTGAGTGCCGTGTATTTCATTGCTATTCAGTGTTCTGTTGTATAACAGTCCCAGTTTATCTGTGTCGCTGCTGACAGCATTTGGGTTGTTTCCAGTTTGTCATTATTATGAAGGATGCTGTTAAGAACATTTTTGAACATAGGTCTTGTGGCACATGGATACAAGTCTGTTGTCTGCGTGTGTGTGTGTGTGTGTGTGTGTGTGTGTGTGTACACACACGGGCAGCAGTGGCTGAGATTCTCGGGTCGCAGGATATGCATACTTGCAGCTTGAATAACTGGTACCAAACTAGTTTGCGAAGTGGTGGTGTAGTAGCCCTCGGTGTGCACGGGCTCCGCATCCGTGGCCTCCAGCCACTGACCTGGGAGGAGAACAGTGTCCATCCTGAACACGTACGGACTTTCCTTCTCATCATTATTCCCTGAGCACTGCGGTGTGATAACTACACAGCACGCACATAGTATTAGGTCTGAAAAGTAATCCTGGACAGGATTAAAGGTCCGCAGGAGGACATACGTAGGTCGCTTGTGAATACTGTGCCATCTAATACCAGGCTTTCCTCAACCAGGCTCCTGTTGTCGGCCTTACAGTGATTTTATTCTCAAGCAGTGCCACAGTGCATATCTTTCATAAGCTAATGGGTACTCAGTGAGAGAAAAAAGGTACTTTTCTGCTTAGAAAATAATACTTGCTCACTGAAGAAAGCTCTGTAAATTACATAAAGACAGAAAAGAAATACATCCCACAATCCTGCCAGTCATACATTGTGTATAGCTGTTTAGTTTTTTCTTTCTTTATATGAATTGAATTTTGATTTTGGAAAATCCATACACCTTTATACATACTCAGTTTAAATGTGCTTTCTATGACTTCAGTTAAAATTTAAGGCTATTCATTGTCATGATGTGGGCATACCAATGTGTATGCCCACATTTTACTTTTTCTCCTATAGCTGAGATTGTCCCAAGAAATATGAAAACAGTTTTTAGACCAGTGGGATTATGATTACTTAAAACTCATGTTTATCAGAATATTATACTTTAAAACCAATAACTGTCTGAAAAACTTATTTAACTGTTTATAGTTTTCACAGTTAACTTCTTATGTTAAATTCATTCACTAAACATCATTTGTATTTAGTGTTTTAATTTGGTGACAAGAAATACTTTTTTTTCAGCGAAGAACTTGATAGCATCTTGTAAATGATCACTCTTTTCCTTTGCCAGCACGTGAGGTGCAAAAGCGTGCCGTGGCCATTCTAATTCATGGGCTGCTATGCACTCCAGCTTAAGAGACTCGGGTTTCGGGGCAGCGAGGCCGCTCTTGTCACAGGCGGCTCTGCCCCCGCTTCCAGGAACTCGTGCCAGTCCTAGAGCATACACGGTGTTTCCTTTCTAGTGTTGCCTAAGTCACACGTCTGAGAAATTACGGGACACTTAGAAAGTTGTGGCTGGATGAACCTTCTCACCTTGAGCGCTTCAAACCTAGAATCTAGCGTGAAATATATTTGCGTGTATTAAATTATATTCACCAACTGTTTCATCGATGTTTGGTCCCTTTCAGCTTCAACATTGCTTTGTGGAACGTGTGGTCATTCTTCACCCCGCTGTTGTTGTTTACCCAGTTCATGGGGGTCGTAATGTTCATCTCACTGCTGGGATGAGCCGAAGGTAAGACCCGGGAGCGGTGTCTCTCATGGCGGTCTCACTGGGAAGGGTCTTTCGGGACGGCGTTGGGGAGCCCGGTGCTGACAGGCTGCTTGGGAGTCACATCCAGCTGAGTTGGCGGCAGAGCTGTTCAGGCGAAGGGACCGAGACCGTGTTCCTCTTGTAGAGTTTAGTTCTGAGCGACTGCTTTTCAGAGACCTCTCAGACAGCGTGTGCGCCTTCCATGGAGCTAAGTTCACACGTGAGACCATTTTACATTAAGCCGACTTCTGTGAACTTAAACATGAGGACGGTTGGCCAGAAAATTCTTAAGGCATGAGAACTTAGAAAAATGGGCAGTTTGGCCTAACTAGAGGGAAGGTTTCCCCACCTTGCCTCCCTTCCTGGCTGCCTCATAGGAACCGGACGGATGGCGTACCAGCCTTCCTCCCCACGCTACGCACAGGACTCTGTGTCCCAAGACCTTCCTGGGCCTGCTGCCTTACACGGTGGGGTTGGTTTCGGAGCCATTTAGTAAAGAAATGTATACAGTTGGCGACTACCCTCATGTGTTTAGTGGCATGGTGCAAAGATAAAGCTAGACCCTCTTTCTTGATACCCCTCATGCCACTCATTTCTGAATTTGGGAGAAATTGACTTCCTGCAGCAGTTTGCAGATAGGGAAGGTGAGGCCCAGAGAATGGAAAGTTTCTGCACCCCAAGACTGGTGTGCCAAGGAGGCTGCCGTTCCCACTGACCACAGCACGCACTCCTGTGGGTTTTACGTGAGAGTCTCTGGCTGTGTAAAGAAGAAATGGACATAGTCCTCTTTCTGCCAGTCTGAAAATAGTTGCTAGCACCATGCGACGATGGTTATGTAGACAGTGTCCTCCAGACACCAGGCTAAGCGGCCCTCCCTAGGGAGGCCCCTTGTCCCTCTTCACGTGCACTGCTCGAGCAGCGCGGGGCTCAGCACGCTTCCCACCCCGGCTCCTGCGCTCCCCTTCTGATGGCCGCACGTCTCCTGAGACTGTTCTGCGTGCCCAGAGGCTGGGGCATTCCATGTCTCTTGCCCACCTAGGTCTACCGTAGCGGAACCGGAGAGGATCATGCTTTACGGGCATCTAGGTTGAACTGTGCCCGTTCACATTACAGTCATGAGCTGAAGACAGGATGTTTTACATGGGACAGAGATGCTGGTTTCCTTTCAGGGTTAAGAACACGGACGTTTGGACATCCAGCCTGCTGAAAGCATCGCAGCCAAAGGAAAAGCCGCAGTGTGTTCTCGTGTCTATGAAGTGGTATCTGGGTCTCCTGGGAAGAACTGACTTTGGAGATGTGTTGTCGAAATCAGAATAAAGTGTGTTTCTTTGCAGATTCTCAAATCCAAGTGATTATTCACTTTTTCAGAAGTCTGTGTTATATAGAAATAACTGTTTTGCAAAGCTGATCTGAAGCTAGGAGGAAATGTTGGCTTCATTTCATTGGGTACATACGATGCTCCCGATATTTTAAATAAACGCTGCTCTTTTCCTCTAGGGGACAGTGCTTTGTTGTCTAAAATGACTGGATATGTGTGCACAGGAACTATGTTTTCATGTGCCTTCAATCCCACTTTAGTAGTATCTCACTTGATAGTAGTTTTGTTAGGTGGCAAGACCAAATGGAAATATTGTATGTTTTCTCATCGCTTTTGATTTTACCATTGTGTAAATTATTGGATTTGTAGCATTTTTAATGTATGAACTTTTAATCACTTTATGTATTTTTCTGTAACACTTAAATATTTTATAGCTTTCTTGTGCATTTTATTAATAAAACTTTGGAATAGCTTGTGATTTTGGCTGCTGGTACTTTGAGTTAACTAGACAAATAACGAAGGCTTCTCCTCAGAGGTTACTCTGCTCTTAATGTGACACTGTGACCATAGTGTTTGTGTTTTCAAGTGCAGGCCGTGTGCATTTGACCTGCTGTCATAACTGTAGTGACACCCACATTGATTCTTTTCCTGTGAAGCCGCCGATCTGTCACTTGTGTTGGGGGCAAACCACACCCACCACTTACGGGACCACCAGTTGTAATTAATATTTTTCAGATGCAAACTGGGAATAATGTCTGCCTTGTAGGGTTGGTGATAATATAAGTCATGTCTGTAAAACACCTATTTACTACTTGGCACATAGTAGGGCTCACTCAATAAATGGTAATGGAAAGAAAGAGAAGCTGGAATCCAGGATCAGGAGCTTGGCATCAGATCACAGCGTCTGCTGCGGGCCAAATCAGGTGTCATCCATAAACAGGCCGACCCAATGTGGGTACACACGTGTGTGAAGGTGTGTTACATAAAATGGGCAGGACTGGGCAAAGGCCAGCATCAGCTGACAGGTCAGGCAACAGTATGGGCCTGGAGCGGGCTGCAGGCCGCAGCCCAGAGAATTGGAGTGTCTGGTCTGGACCCGTTGAGGGAACCGGGGCGGGCCGGAGGACAGTACCCCAGTGACAACGCCCACGCTATCTTTTGTTTCCTTCTTCAGAGAATATTCTTGGATAGAAAACTAGGGCTAGGATTTTCAGTTTAATGTGATTTGTTAAAACACAGCCAAGGGCCAAGGTGGTGGCCAACTGGGATGGTGTGGAGATGAGCTTGTTACTTATTGGAGACATTTTAATAACTTTGTTTAAACAGGGTCGTGGGGGGTGCCTGCTCATAAACATGACCTCTGTGCATATTTGTGGGCCTTTTGCTTTTATTCTAACTAGTGAAGAAATCAACCAGTGTCAAGGTACCTCACTCCCCTGCGAGCCAGTGCAAGGAGCGCCGTCTTGTAGGAGTATCGAGCGGTGCACTTAGCAGCTGGGAGTCCTTGCTGTCAGAGCCAGGTGTGGTGGATGCCAGTGTGCTCTGACTCCAGCAGTCAGTGTCAAGACCGAGTTTGGAGCCTGGGTTACACCAGGTGCATGCCAGCGATCCAGTGTGCTGGTTCTGATCCAGTTGGTGGGTGAGGCTGCCCAGACCTGAAGGGTCCCCGGGTGATTCCAGTGTGCCGCCCGGCTGAACTGCCCGGCTGAACTACCCGCCTCTCCAAGCAGTTTGGGGAGAGACCTCTGCAGAAAGTGAGGCGCTGGGATTGGGAGGAACATAAAGATGACTGGATCTAATTTAGGATAGAAACTTAGGATGGAAACCAGATCGGGTCTCCCCCAAGTCTGCGTTTGGGTCCCTCCTGGAAAGGCAGTGCTCTTTCTAGGGGACTTGCAACAGGATTTAGAGTTCCCAGCTGTATTGTTTTTGTGCAACAAAAAATGGTCTCTGGCTACACTTAAGCAAAAGAGAAATGCATGGGAAAGGAATGGAGGGCAGGGCAACTACGATTGTGCAGAACAATAGCAGGATGGTTTTGGGAGAGGGCCTGGGGTTGTAGACGTCCTCTTCAGTGGCCACCGTTAGGATAATGCTCTTCACTTTTTAAAAACTTATTTTGGTGGACTTTTGACTCAGCTCAGCAGGCTTTGAGGTGAGAAAAGAGTTTATAGATTCTGGTATCTGTCTATGCAGAATTTTAAAAAATAATGAAATAGCAATCAGGCTTGTTTTGTGCACACCCAGAACTAATTTTAAAGAAGCAGCATTGCAGGCTCCTGGTGAAGGAAGCTTGGGAGTTGAAGGAAGGGTTCCTAAAAGGGCAGGGGGTCTCCCAGATTCAGTTCTGCAGTTGAGGAATAACCTTTTGCTATCCTGGTAGACATATGATGTGTTACTGATGATTTATTTCTAAAGCTTTAAGTACAACTGCAGCTTTATAATCTCTTTGTACCTCAATTTGAGTATATACATTATGCCTTGAGATAGATGGTTCCTATCAGCATACAAATTCATTGTAACATTCTCATCTCTAAACAAACACGAAATGGGGTTTCCTCCTGCTCCTTCTGCTGTTACCTCTTTCTTTGGTCCCCTTTACAGCAAAACTCCACCAAAGAGTTCTCCATGCTCGTATCTCCAAGTGCGTTCCTCTCATTTTAGAAGTATTGCAATACTCCATGGATGCCAAGGAGAGGACACAATGCTTTGTCACGCATGTGGTAAAGAGGGGTCAAGGGCTCTCAGGAGCTCTGTCTGTCCCCAGCACATGCCCTAGGGACGGACAGACAGACCTGGAATCCAGGGTTCTCCAAGCCACACACCCGACGGTCCTCCTTGGGACTGTCGGGAATTCTCCCAGTGTCCTTTAGGCCTGTCATTGGTGCTGGCCATGGCCAGCCTCCAGGTGGCCTCACCTCTGGCTCTTTCCCTCTGTATGATCTGGGTGCACATCACTGCACAGCGTGCCACACCCAACGAAAGTGGTTTAAAACAACGGCCTCCATGCATTCTGCTCGGGAATCTCAAACCTGCTCAGGTTTGGCAGTGAAACGTGTTTGCACTCCAGAAAATGCAGCTCAACCTGTGGCCAGGCAATCGCTTTCCAAGATGGTGCTAGATGCTGGCAAGTGCGGGCTGGCCGCCCATCTCTCTCAACACAGGACCTCCCCACAGGGCAGCTCGGGGTTCCTCAGGGCAGAGCAGCTGAGGCCCAGGAGTGAGCGTCCATACTAGCTTTTTGTTGTAGCGGATCACCACAAACAGCAGCTTACGACAACAGAAATGGATCCTCTTACAGTGCCGCACATAGAAGTCTGGGATGGCTCTTACGGGCTGCACTCCTTTCTGGGGGTACCGGAGGATCCATCTCCTTGCTTTCAGGTTGGCAGAATTTAGTCCCTTGCGGTTGTAGGACCAACATTGCCATTTTCCAGCAGCCACTGAGTGAGGGCCACGCTCGGCTTCTAGAGGCCGTCTTCATTCTTTGCCACGTGGCCCCTTCCTCCATCTTCAGGGCCAGCGGCAGCAGTTCGTGTCCTCTTAGGTGCGGACCTTCCTGCCCTGGTCTTCCATCGTGATCGTGTTTTTCTGGCCCACTCTCCTGTTCACTCCTTCACTTTCAAGGGCCTCTGTGCTTAACACCGGACATGCCCTGAGGCTCCCACACCGTCTTTCTGTCTCAGGGTCCCGAGTCCCACCCTCAATGTCCCTTTTGCCTGGTAACATAATGCGCTAGTTACTTTCCCACCACGGGAACAAAACGCCCACAACTTACAGGAGGAGAGGGTGTTTTGGCTCAGTTTTCAGAGGATTCGGTCCTCGTCTAGCTGGCTCCTTGACAGAAAAGTCTCAACAGAAGGGCCTGGTGGAGCGGAGCTGCTTGCCCCCTGGCAGCCAGGAAGCAGAGAGAGAAGGGAGAAGTGGGGACAGGAAGACACCCTGCAGGTCACACTGCAGTGACCGGCCCCCACCAGGCCCACCTCCTACGGCACACTGAGCTGAGAACTCATTAGTGGCTGGATCTGCTGCTGACTGTGGCGCCCTCACCATCCAGTCACCTTCCAGAAGCCCCGCCTCTGAATACATGAGACTTTTGAGGGGGACATCTTAGCTCTAAACCGCAACACACCAAATATAGTGTCAAGAAGCAGAACATGGACATCTTTGGGGGCCATTATTCCGCCCACTGCAGCGCTCCAAGACACAAGAAGTGGAGGCCACCACCTTCCTAAGGTCCGGGCTGAGGAAGTGGGAGTGCCATTTCTATTAGGGAGACAAACACAGATTCAAGAGGAAGGACCGGGCTTCCCACCATGCTTAGGTGTGTGCCTCGTCCGCCACGAGCCCACCAGGTGGCCCGTTTAGAGCAGGTCTCCATGGAGCATGGCTGGCTGTAGTGGCGGCTGACCTTCCACTCAGGTTTTACAACTGAGCTGAGCGGTGACGCTTGGAGAGTCTGACAAGCAGCGAGGCTAGAAGGAGACCGGCAGGGACCAGCAGGAGAATCACAGCCCAGATCTCAAGGACTTTGGCGCAAACACAGACCCTCTTCTGCAGATGACTGGAGAAACAATTTCCCTTTGGAGAAACAGTCTCACCTACTTGGAAGAAGGACCGCAGGATCTGAGCTCCCCACAGGAACCAGATGTAATCTGATCCACCGGGCCACGCCCGGCAGGTACAACAGCAATACATTAGCAAAAGCAAGTGGCGAATGTGGCACTGAACTTGAGCAGGTTTGGAAACAAGTGAGTTGCACTTGCAGGTGGCCCAGACCTCTCGCACACTGACCCCTGCGGCACGGCCTCCTTTCCTTAACCGACACCTGTGGCTCCTTGAAGAGTTTCTCCTGGTGACAGACAAGCTCAGAGCTAGTTCACAGGCAGTTCTGCCTCACAGGGTGAAATCACCCTCCAGCGGACAGCTGCAGCATTCTGGCCCCACCTGGCGTTAAAGGAAAATCCTCCCAATAAGGAGAAAGTGGTGTGCACTTTATAGTCCAGTTTTTCTGCATTGATAGATGTCCAAATTACGAATCTACCCTGACTGACGGATGGTTGCCGAAAGACTGCTGGTTCAATTCGGTGATCGGTGACTTGGAAAGAAGAATTGGAAGATCGGTGACTAGGAGGCTCAGGGAAGAGGGCTGCAGGTAGTTCTCTTGGAGTGTGGAGATCTGCATCTCGTGTGGATGCTCACCAAGGGGCATCACCTGCAGGGAAGCTGGGCAGAATGGCGTGCTCTGTGGACACCTGTCAGCCTCTCCCCAGGCTCCCCGGCGTGAGCTCTGTGGGCCCAGGTGGTGGGAATGTGGCAGCAGACACAGCCCGTGCATGGAGGTCCCTGGTCACCACTGGCTCTGAGTGCAGAGTCCGCTGCGATGGTGACAGAAGACAGCCTGACGTTTGGGACACCTGAGGTTTGACGGAGGGCTCTTTCTCCTGTCCCTTGTGTCTGGGTGGCCTCTGACTGCGTTCACAGGAAGAGCTTGCCGAAAGTGATGCTCGGTGGCTCCTGGGGCAAGGCTGTAAAGGCCCTGCAGCTGTTGCCCAGGTCTCTTGAGATGTGTGCTCTCTTTATATCCTTTCCTGGGATTCTGTCCTTCAAAGCCCAGATGCAAGGCTGCAACATGCTTGTCTTAGTCACTGTCTTGTCACCGGAACACAGTGCCCAATACCCACAGCTTAGAGGAGGAGAGGTTTACTTTGACTTGTGTTTTTCAGTCCATGATAGGCTGGCTCCAAGACAGGAAGTGATGGTGGAAGAGTCTGAGTGGGGACAGCTGTGCATCCCATGGCAACCAGGAAGCAGAGAGAAGGGAGGAACCAGGGAGGGAGAGAGGCCCTTCTAGGTTACACTTCCTCTTCTGATCATGGGGTCCCCATGAAAGCCCCGCCTCACATGAAGGTTTGGGGGGACACTCTAGATCTAAACCATCACAATGCCCAAGTTACATAGTAGGCCATAGTAGGTGGCTCCACTGAGCTCAGCCTTTGTGGTGCCTTATTCCAGGCAGGGATGTGGGGCAAGGACCCTGCAGATTGTTCTAGCCTTGGCCATCAGAGTCACCCTGGCTATTCAACTGTCTTAGCCTCCCCGGGCTACTGTAACAAACACCGCAGGCTGGGTGGCATATAAACAACAGCTATGCATTTCTCATCGTTCTGGAGGCTCGGAAGCCAAGGTCAAGGTGCCGGCAGATGTGACATCTAGCGAGGGCCTGGTCTGCACGGTTGACCATCTTTGCACTGTAACTTCACATGGCAGAAGGGCTGAGGGAGCTCCCCAGAGTTCTTTTATAAGGGTGCTAATGCCTTCCACTCTTGTGACCTTATCACAGGGGAATATTGGGGTAACAGCCAGTTCAAGACATTAGTCTATCTGATTTAAGCTCTAGACATTGCAGAGCTAAGTCGGGTGGTGTTTTCTGCTGCAGTAGAACAGATAGCAGCAGCAGAGACCAGTCCTGAGTAATTGACTGGGCGTCTGACCCTGGGCGTCTGCCTGGGGGAAGTGGTCATCCTGGGCCCCTTCCAGCATGGAGGGCTGGGGACGTGCCCTCACCGGATCAGAGCTGAATTCCAAGACTGCAGTCTCCTTCCCGTCCTGTCGTACACTTACAGTGGGGCGTCTTACCATTGTCACGGATTCCACACAACTTCACTCCTGATGGAAGAGTTTATATCCCAGCAGAAGTGACCAGAGGATCACCCACCTGTGCATGGAGTTTACCAAAAGGTCTGCATAGAGAAAGACATGACAGTAGAAAGAGCAGCTGAATGTGAGTCAAGCCTCTAGCTGAGTGGTGTTCTCCCCATCCCCGAGACTAAGGGTGGAATCCAGGGCCTTCACGCCGAACTACATCCCCAGGTTTTCTAAATTTTAAATTTTTAGTTTGAGACAGTGTCTTGACAAGTTGCTCAGGCCGGACTCGAACTTGCGATCCTCCGGCTTCAGCCACCCAGAGAGCTGGGATTACAGGCACGTACCACCACGCCTGGCTAGTTAGTAGTATTCTGCCGATGTTAGTGTTCCTGTTGTGACACATGTGCCGCGGTGTGTAAGATGAGAGGGGAACCTGGATGGAAGGTAAATAGGAATATTCCATATGAGCTTTGCAGCTCTTCTACATTATTTCAAAAGGAAAAAGATCTTGTGTTGCCCTTTGCCATTGTATGGTCACCATGGTATGGGGCTGTAAATGCTCAGGGGAGGTCTTGGAGGGAGGCGCACATGACACATCTGTGGTGCTATTGTGAGGTTTTCTCAGACTCATCCTCTTTGTCATTCAAGGACTCCATCAAGTCTGGGAACTGGCCAGGTCCGGGAACTGGGGGAGGGTTTCTGATTATCTCTTGCAGTGACTCTAGTTGGATTTCTGCTTACCATACTTGGAGACTTTCCAATGGCAGAGATCAGATAATGCTTTTATTAACATCTTTATGTGACTTACAATTTTTATAAGTCTAAAAAAACTGTATATATTTATTTTGTACAACATGATGCTTTGAAACATGTATACACTGTGGAGTGGCTAAATCGACATGTTACTTCACATTATTTTTTGTGATACGAACACTTAAAAGTCTACCCTCAGCATTTTTCAAGAATATCATACATAGTTAACTGCAGCATCACTGTGTGTACAACAGATCTCTTGAATTTACTCTCTTACTGAAACTTTGTGTCCTTTCACCAAAGCACTTTTGGCATCCAGAAAATTACATTTCATTGCTTATTAGAAAGGATGCAGAGCAGGAAAAGGTTGTACATGCTGTAATCTATCACTTGCCACTCTAGGAAGCTGAGGCAGGAGGACTGCAAGTTCAAGTTCTGCCAGAGGAATTTAGCAAGGTCCTGTCTTAGAAAAAAAAGGTGGTAGTGGGGAGAAGATGATGGGGACAATGTAGCTCAGTGCAATGGACCTGTGTTCAATCCCCAGTACAAAAAGAAAAACAAAAGGGATGACAGTCACGCCCAGAGACAGGCGTCTCACTTGTTTTCAGGAGGCACGGAGGCTTGTCCACCTTGGTGACCAATGAGTTAAGCTAAGTGCAGCTGCTGTGGCAAATACATTTCCAAGTTCTGGTGGCTCTGCCCCATGTAAAGTCCGGCCCCAGCTGGGGAAGTGGCAGCTAGGGACCCAGGCCGTCCTCAGCGTGGCTGCCAGTGGCTCCGGGGGCTGGTGTGACGTCCGGCTGGAGGGTGGTGCAGCCCTCACGGCTGGGCCCGGAGTGCACACACCACTTGTGCTCATCTCTACCGACCAGAACTGTTCACCTGGCCCCACCCAGACGCGAGGGGCACAGGGACAGAGAGTCCCAGGCTGCTGGAGCGCACGTTGGACCACAGCTGCCCGCCTTTGCCCCACAGTTCAACGACTGGCACACAGTAGGTACTCAGGGGAAGGAACACTGTAGGCACTTTCTGGAGTGCTGTGCACGTAGCAGCTCATTTTATTCTCATAGCAGTTTGCAAGCAAGTTTTTAAGGGCTTCGTTTCATTAGATGAAACAACCAAGGCCAAGAGAGATTTAGTGACTTGTCCAGGGTCACACAGAAGTGACAGAACTGGATTCAAATCCTGCAAACAGACTTAGGACCTCTCCCACTTTATCAGCCCTTGATAGTGCCTTTTCCTGCAAGTCCATGTTGATTTGGGCCGATTTATGAAAAAGAAGTAATGGATGGGAACATGCTTTGTAAAACCATGATGTGAAATAAATGTGAGTTGGTGTTTCGGGGGCCTGGGGCATTCATGGGGTCCCTGCCATCTGCCAGCCACTAGCTTCTCCCTCTTCCAGGTTCTCATGGCACTTGGCGCAAGCGGTGAGTGTCACCTTGCTGTCCCTGGTGGGACGAAAACAGCACATGCTTCATCCTGGAGAGAAGGATGAGTCAGATGGACAGAACTGAAAAGGTGGTTAAAAACTAGACAGTGACTATGACAGGTGAGAAACAGGGGTGATGGAGAGGGAGAAAAGTCCACAGGAGAAAGGAGTGAACAGGCAGAAAACTCAGCCTTCTCTTCCGCCATCATCTACCCGCCCATCCATCCTACACATCTTTCCCCAGCACACCTGCGTGCCAGGCTCTGTCGTTCTATGCACTGGAGACAGCGGGAAGCAAGACAGAGGTGAGGCCTTCTCATAGAGCTTTCCATGCTGTGGGAGAAACAGGGCGCAGGTTCTGCACATTGCAGTAGTGCATTCTAAGAAGGAAAATGAAGCCCGGCAGGGCACAGAGTGTGTAGGAAGATACCCTGGGACTCACCCTACCCCCTCACTGGATCCCGAGGAGACCTGGCCTCCTTCACGCGGTCACCGGCCCAGGCGTTCGTGCGTCGGTTAATTCACGGTTTCCTTACTGAGCGCCCACACTGGCGGCTCTGGGGGCGCAGCGAGGGGGACGTGCTAAGCCTCAGGACCCTTGGTGGACATGTCCCCGAGGCAGATGTGTGTCTCACAGTCCTTTCTTTGTCCTGGCTGGCTCCTCTCCTGCCAGGCCCTGCCCATGCCCACACCACCTGCCAGCTCCTCCTGCATAAAGACCTCTCAGGTGTGGCCTCTGGGCACCTCCCAGCCTTCCCCGCTCCCGGCAGCTCCTGTCCGCACCCAGGGCCATGCCGGCTCCCAGGGTAGGGCAGGGCTGTCTGGGTGGCGGCTCCCGCTTCCCAGCAACGCTGGTGGGGCCGCGGTCTGCTGAGTCTACCCGGCGGGGAGCTCTGGAGGATGCAGTGTTCACTGCTGAGTCCCGGAACAGAGCCAGGCAAACGCGGGTATGGGATAGGAACGTGTGGGTCAAATGAATGACTGGATGAAGTCAGTGAACGCACGAAGTCTGGCCTCAGCTGGCCCCCCAGCTGGTCCAAGGCTTCCCTGCCTTTAGCAGTCAGGACCTGCTACTGCCATGTTCTGGCCTCAGTGCAAACCCAAAACATAAGCGCCCGTGTTTAAAGTCCAACACGCTCAAAACAGCAGGCCACTGGAGAGGGTTAAACCGAGGGGAGAAGAGGTCTTCCGCGCTATGATGTGCCCCGGCTCCCCTCCCACTGCCCTGGGAGGTCCCGCCTCTCCCCTCAACCAGAAAGCAGCCTCTTTGTGGCTCCTAATGCGGTGCCTTGGGCGACACGGTCAGGTCAGCACCGGGAGGGATTGGAAGGCGAGTCCGGAGGCCCAAAGATCCCCCATTCTCCAGAAACGGCATCCCTAACCCCTGGAGGAGGGCAGGGCGCCGCGCGGTCCTTTCTTAGGACACGGCTCGGGTGACCTGGCCCCCAACACACAGGCACAGCAGACAGACTGAGACCCGCAGACGACGCCCCTCCTCTACTCTAGGGACAGGCACCTCCCCCCACTCGTGGGCGGGGACAGGACAGACAGGTGCGAGGACGCAAGGCGGCAACCAAGTGGCCGCGGGGCTGCAGGCTGGCTGTGTCCACGTCCTTGCCCACCCCTGGGGCTGACACTGGAACCCCTAGCTCCCCCTCCCCGCCCTCTGCAATCCCAGGAGCCAGCGGGCGGCACTCGTGTCCAGGGTTTCGGGGGAGGGGTGGACGCAGGGTTGGGGTGCAGGAGGACGCGCGGGGGCGGGAGGCCCGGCAGGGCTGGCCTGGAGCGAGGGGGCAGAGCTGGGAGCGGCCCGCCTGGAGACAGAGGGGACGAGGGAGGGCCGAGAGGGCCGCGGGCCGCGGTGTCCGGCGCGCAGGGCGGGAGGGCGCACGCTGGGCGGGGACCCGGTGGGAGGCGCAGGGGCAGGGAGGGGGGCACGGACACAGCGCGTCGGGCAAGGGCCAGAGCCGGAGCCGCCCGCGGCGCCACCGCTGTCCTCCTCGGGGACGCTCGCGGCGCCGGCTCCGGAAGATGCCCGCGGGTCGGGGCGCGCCCCGCCCGCCGCCCCCGCGCTCCCCGGGGTCCCCCGCGTCCCCGGGCCGCCGGCGGGGCGCCGCGCGCAGCAGCGTCCCGCAGAAGCTGGCCGAGGCGCTGAGCAGCCAGTACGGGCTGAACGTGTTCGTGGCGGGGCTGCTGTTCCTGCTGGGCTGGGCCGTGCACGCGGCGGGCGTGGGCAAGCGCGACCTGCTGTGCCTGCTCACGGCGCTCATGCTGCTGCAGCTGCTCTGGATGCTGTGGTACGTGGGCCGCAGCCACGCGCAGCGCCGCCGCCTGCTCCGGCCCAAGGACGCGCACGCCGGTGCGCGCTGGCTCCGCGGTGAGTGCGCCGCCGCCGCCTCCTCCTGCCTCGGCCTCCCCGGCGCGCTTCCCGGCGCTCCCTTCGCGCTTTGCTTCTCTCCTGCTGCCCGGCGCTCGCCTCCCGCGCTCAGCCTTCCCTGCTCAGGGTCCCGCTCCTGCGCCCCAGGCTCCCCGCCCCAGGCCCTCTGCCCTTCGCATTCCCAGCCCGGAAGGCTTCGCCGCCCCTCCGGGAGCTGGCCACACCGGCCCGCTGCTCCCGGGCCGCCTCCCCGGACGCCGCCTGCTGCCGGGGCGCCCGCCGGTCTCTTCTCTGTCCCGGAGCCGCGGCGGGCGGTGCAGGGTCGCGGCCGAGAAGGGGACGGTGAGCGGAGGAGCCGGCGGGCCGGGGATCGGGACACGACGGCAGGGCGGTCAGGGCGGCCGCGCTCTTCGGAGGGGACCGTGATCCCGCTCAAAGGGGACTCCCGTGGCCGAGGCCGCAGCGGGCAGGCCGGAGGGCGAGCGTGGAGGGGCGGCCTGGAGGGAGCCTGCGGGCGCACCGTCCCTCCCCCAGGAGACAGTTCACACTCCGGCTTCCCCGCCGGCCGTCCCCGCGCCCTGTCTGCTCTCCAGCGCTCTGTGACTGTCAGGGACGGTGCGGGCCCATCTTGCCTTTGGGAAGATTGGACGCGGCTCCAGGTGGCCCAGAGTCCTGTTCTGAAAACTGTTGTTTCAGGGAGCTTCGTGGTTTATGACTCTCTTGGCCTGACGGGGGAGCCGGGGCCAAATAAAATGCAGAAACCAAACGAGAGGTTGAATTTTATTTTAGTATATGGAGTTACACAGACCAAAGAGGGTCGCACGCCAGCGCGATACCTATTCTTTCTCCCAGTGGCAGCTCCTCTCTCTGGCCCTCTCCTCCTTCACTTCTCCATCCTTTCTTCTCTCTCTCTTCCACCCCTCCTTCCCTCCTTCCTTCCCTCCTCCCTCCTCCCTCCCTGTATCCCTCCCAGCCCCGTCTAGATCACGCTTCTCCCAAGACCCGGAAGGAAGCCGGCGCGCAGATGGGGTGAGGGCGCAGAGTGCAGGCTTCTCCCTGGACACGTCTAGGTGGACGGCTCTTCCAAGGAGAGGAGCTTACCGGGCAGGAGGAAGAGGAGAGAGGCTGCCACGGGCTGTCAGTCATGGAGGCTGTTTGCACCTTTAGTTGCCCCGTTAACAAATAGCCCTGCTTCTCTTATTTAAAGGATGGTGTGGTATTTAAAGTTAGGTATCTTTTTAAAAAATTTATTTCTGTCCTGTCTCAAGACCAGAGAAGTGTTTTTAAAGCAAAACAATGGGAGTGACAATGAGAAGAATCACAGTCCCCTCTGTTGAGTGTATTAGGAATGTGGGGCTCATTACAAGCACTGATTCAGAATCTTGCTACATAGCCCAGGCTGGCCTCATACTCGCTGCGATCGTCCTGCCTCAGCCTCTGGAAAGCTGGGAGTACAAACCTGCACCAACATACCCGGCTTGTCCCAGTGATTTGTCACAGTGGTTCTGTGCTTGATCACTGAAATTTATTCCTTTTATTAGTTCAGATTTTTTTTTTTTTTGAGACAGAGTCTTGCTGTGTAGTTCAGGCTGGCCTTGAACTCACTATGTAGCCCAGGCTGGCCTTGCATTTGTGGCAATCCTCCTGCCTCAGCCTCTCAAGTGCTAGGATTACAGACATGCACCACCACACCAGGCTACTAGTTCAGATTTTAGCATTTTTTCCTTAAAATAAACCTGTCCCTATCTGTGAGTCATCACACCTTTGTTCTGTGTGCCAGCCACAGGGCACCCCTGTCCTTCACTGGGAAGGGGGCAGAAGTGAGCCACTTAGGATAGCCCAGCCTGAGGGAATGGGTGGCAGGTGACAGGGCAGGCTGTGGAGTTGAAGGTGGGGAACCTAAGAATTGTTTCTGGAAGCAGTCTGTTCACTGAAACTCCAAAAGAAAGTGAAGGTTGCCGAGAGGATTGGATGCAAGTACACCTGGTGTGAGTGTGTGTGTGTTTGTGGAGAGGGTGGGTGTCAGCGGGGGTGGTGGCCAGGGCAGAGGGGGAGGAAGGGAGAAGAGAGAACCAGGTGAGAAGACAGGGGAGGGACACAGTCACACAGGGTGGCCAGGACCCACGAGGAGAGCATGCAGCTGGTTAGTGGGCAGCGAGTTTCTCCCCCCGAACGAGGTGCTTGCCCTAACTGCACAGCCTCGCTTTCTTGCAGACACACCGCCCAGATGGACCTCGTCTCCTCGGGCTTCTGTCCCTCCGCTGGTGTGACGAGGTCCTGTCATGTGTCACAGCTTGAGCTGAGGTGCGCAGGAAGTGGTTTGTAGTATGTGCTAAGATTGGTGCCAGCTCGCCGCAGTTCAGACCCTTCTTACCAGTTCCAGAAGGGACCCCTGATCCTAGCAAGCCCCAGTGTCCCCTGGAATGCCCAGGCCTCAGCACACACCAGTCTACTCTCTGCCTCTGTGGATGTGCCTGCTGGACTCTTCCTATAAAGGGAACTGTACAGTCTGTGGCCCTTTGTGACTGGCCTCTTTCCCTTTGCCATGCTGTGTTTTTGTTGTCAGAGTTTTTGAAGAGGGAGTGACCACACTGTCTGCCAGGTGAGGCGGGGCAGCTGCGGGGGCTTCTGGGAGAGGGTCAGCTCCACCCTGGCTTCCATCTTGCCTTGGTTTCCATCACCAGGAGGAGGATCTTTGACCCTGGCAGAGGGCAGCAGCGAGGGGGCCAACCCCGGCTCAGAGGGACGTGCGGCCAGGGTTGTGACCTTAGGTTTGCCTCTGGTCAGCAGGCTGGAGCAAGTGCCCAGAGTGCCCACTGGGCTCTGGGCAGGGAGGGATGTGGGGCCTCTTCTGGCATGGAGTTGTTCTGAAAATCAGTGAACTCGTTCACACACAGTGCTTGGCAAAGCTTCTGGCACATAGCAGGAGGAACATTGGGAAATCAGCCACTAGTGTGCTGCTTGGGCTGTGGGGAAGTGAGGGAGCTGGAGATGAGGATTTGGGGAGGAGGGACGGCTCCCCGGAGGAGGACTGGAGGGGACTTCAGAGTTGTGGGCCAGATCTGCCGTATGGAGAACTCTCACTGCAGGCTCTGGGCCTGGGCCTTGTCCAGAGGCCACAGGGAGCCCTGGAAGGTTTTAAAGGAAGAGAATGATGGGTTGGTATTTGGGCCTCAGAATGTGTGCAGGGCAGGACCTGAGTTTAGAGGAATGAGACAAGGGGCCGAGATCTGCTAGAATCAAGTGGATTTAGAATGTACATACCCTCAGGGAAGCGGCCCTGGATTTCAAAAGTGATGATAATCACGAGGAGAATGAAAGAGATCGCGTGTGACCACAGCATCCAGCACAGTGCAGGGGCAGAGAGTGAGGGAGTGATCCCCAACACCTGGCCTATGCCCGCTGTGAGTCTCATGTAACTGCATGCATTTTCTTTTTGTGTGGGATTCCTGGTGTAGAGAAAAGATAAACAGAATGTCAGGATTTCAACAGCAACAAGAGAGATGGCTGCCAAAAATGTGGGTGCAGGGTTGGCATCCACTGGAAGGGACATCATACTGAGGGAGGACGCCATTCGCCTTGGTGTCTCGTGGATATCTTAGCAGAATGGTCATAGGAGGAAGGAAAGGATGTTCAGTCCAGAAAAGGGAAGGATGCATCCAGGCATGGTGGCACATGCCTGTAATCCCAGCCTTGTGGGAGGCTGAGATAGGAAGATCCCAGTTTCAAGTTCAGTCGATTTAATGATTTAGTGAGACTCTGCCCCCCCCCCCAATTAAAAAGTACTGGGGATGTAGTTCAGTGCAGAGGCCCTGGGTTCAATCCTCAATACCATGGAAAAGAGGGAGGGAAGGAGAGAGAGAGAGAGAGGGAGAGAGAGGGAGGGAGGGAGCCCCACAGGGTAGGAAAAAGTGCAGCCCTGCACCTGTCAGTTCTGGGGCATCCTTTAGGTTTTCACAAATGAGTCCTCTGGGAAGCCTTTCCTGATCCCATCAGACCAGCCCAGCTCTGGGTTTTGGGCCTCAAACCCGCTCATTTTCTCCTGGCACTCAGGGAGTGGGGACTATCACCTGGTCGCCGATGGTTGGGCTCGCCGCATCCTGAGCTGAGCAGGCAGACGCGCTGTGGGAAGGCTTGCCCGGGTGCTGGGCTCCCGCACAGGGGCCGGCTCTGTGGACTAAGTGCTGTGGATGGCCGAGTCACAGATGGCTGGGTGGGGACGGAAAGGACGACCACTATCAGGAACTCTAGGGGGACAGTGACAGCTCGGGAGATTGGCTGGGGCTTGGTAGAAGGAGAACTTTGCCACAGGAGTATAGTGATGACAGGTGGGTGCACAGGAAAAGGGCTACACGGTGGCTTCCTAGTCCTGCGGGTCCCCAGGAAACGCATCTGTGTGGGGCAGAGATGCAGGGCAGCCGTGGGGCCCCACATCTGCGAGCTCCGGGGAGGGGCGGGGCTCAGGCGCCCCATAGAGGAGGGTTTTCCTTCTGCCGACACTGGACCATACTCCAGGTGGCTCCTGGATCATTCACAGCGTGGCCGGCCATTGCCTGATTGGTTCTAATTCATTAAGCTTTTCTTTTTGGGTGAATGATGAGATGATAATGATGCTAACATCCCATTTGCAGAGTTTTCTAGATGTGGGACACTGTCCTGGGCAATTTCTCTGTGATGATTCATTTAATCTCCTCTATACCCCTAGGAGATAGACTTTACCATCACCATGCCCATTTTACAGGTGAGGAAACTGAGGAACAGGGAAGTTAAGTAATTGCCCAAGGCCATCAACTAAGTGGCAGAAGACAGAATTGGAAGCTGGGCAGCTGGCTTCACCATTCTACATTCTACTGTCCTGTGCTGGCATCCGGGTAAGGGTCGCCTGGCTGGCTGTGTGATAACATGGCAGAGAAGTGGAAAGGGGACCAGCTGGATGGAGGAGGGGCCAAGCACGTGCAGTGGCTCTGCTCTGTAACTACCTTCTTTCTCAAGAGAACTAACCAGCATCCCAGAGACCTGCATTAATCCCTCCCAAGGCCCACACCCCTGATGACCTAGTTCCTTCCATTAGGCGCCGCCTCACAGAGGTGCCACGGCCTTTCGACCTCACCACATGAAGCTTCCAGAAAGGCAATCACACCACATCCAGACATAGCAGGAGGACTCCCCAAATATTTGTTTTAGATATAAATGGGTGAAGGAGTCCATGGGAGGAAGAGGTGTGAGCCGTTCATATTATCATATTATGGAAGGTCAACCACAAGGCTGTTCCAGACCAGTGTGGAGTCCTGGAGCAGCCACATCAGCCACACCTGCCACACAAACTTGGGGCCACCCCAGACCTCCAGGGGGTGGACCATCCTCATTTCCTAGGGGGAAACTGAAGCTGGGGGCGGGACGGTCACTTGTAGGAAGTCACGCATCTGAGCGCGGGGATTCTGTAGCTCCAGGACTGGGTTCCTGCCACCCAACAAAGCTGCGTCTCCTCATCTTGTTACCCTCCTCCTGCTCCTCCTCCTCCTGCTCCTCCTCTTCTTCTTCATCATCGTCGAAATGAACCTCGTGTTTGTCAAGTCATTTCAGAGCCCTGGGATCAAATCTCCTCTCTTACAGAGTTTCTGATTTTGTCAAAGTTTTTCCAGGATTAAAAAAAAATGTGACTCAGGGTTAGAGGTTGTTTGTGTCAGGCCGTGAGCAGTGGAAAGGAGCCAGGCGACCGCATTGTTGTCCCTGTGGGCTGAAATGCAATCGCTCGGGCAGCTCCTTCCTGCCCAGCTCGCTGCTCTGCGCTTGAATGCATGGCTCACACGCTCCATGCCAGGGAGCGGATGTGTGAGCGGCCATCAGCATCGGCCCAGGACGGTTGAGGAGCTGTGACACTGACCACCTGCTCATCGGCGCTGCATCTTTTTCACTCATTTCTTCCCTTGCCACAGGTGTCTCTTAAATGCATTTGTATATTCCTTCCCAGTCTTTTTTCATATGGGTATTTTTGGTTTGTTTTTGTTTTGGGGTCCGAGTCACGCGCCTTCTCTCCCCTGTGCCAGGCGCAAGCCCTTGGCAGTGCAGCTGGCACTCCGTGTCGGTGGGGTCCACGTCCACAAGTTCAACCATCTGCAGACTGAAAACGGTGAGAACACTATGTCTGCACTGAACAGGAGCAGATTTTCCCATCATTATTCCTTTGACGACTCAGCATAACAACTATTTGCGTAGAATTTACATTGTATTAGGTAATATAAGTAATCTGGGGACAATCTAAAGTATACAGAGGATGTGTGCAGGTTATACGCAAATACCACTCCAGGTTATAACAGGGACCTGGGCACCCTCAGGTGTCCGTGTCTGTGGCATCCTGGGATGAGTCCCCTGTGGAGGGTCAGGTGTGGATGCCACTCGTCACACCTTGCTCATGCCTGGGGGTACGAAGATGAGCAGGGGACGGTGCCTATCTTCTAGTTTTAGCTTATCAGTGTAACAGAATTTATTTTACGAATACATTTAAAACTTTTTAATCATGATGAAATATACACAACATGAAATTTACCAACTTGATCATTGTCAAGTGTGCAGATCAGTAGTTTCAGGTACATTTACATTGTTCTGCCACCTCTCGGTCTCATTTCGTCTTGCAAAGTGGAAACCTGCCCCCCCCCATTAAACATTAGCTCCCTGCCCCTCCCTTAGTCCCCGGGGCCACCATTCTGCTTTCTCTCTCTCTCTGACTCTGATTACTCTAGCTGCCTCGTAGAAGTGCAGCCCTGCAGCATTTGTCCTGTGGCTGGTTAATGTCACTTAGCACAAAGTCCTTGAGGATGTGGTAGAGTGTGTTAGAATCTCCTCCATGTGCACAGACCTCATTTTGTTTATTCGTTCAACTATCAGTGGATACTTGGCTTGCTCTGATATGATGCAGCTGTTATATGAAAATAGGTGTCCCTGTTTCACTTCTTTTGGGTGTAAGCCGAGAAAGAGAATTGTTGATTCATAGAGTAACTACATTACAAATTTTTTTAAGGAACTTCCATAGTGTTTTCCATAGTGGACGTATCATTTGACACTCCCGTCCACAGTGCACAAGGATTCCAATGGCTGCCATCCTTAGCAACATTCGTTATTTTCTGATTTTTTAAAAATGGTAGCAGTCGGAATGGATGTGCACTGGAATTTCACTGCATTTCTCCCATGGCTTGTGATGTTCAAACCCTCTGCCTATTTTTAATTTTGTTTTTATTGAATTATAAGTGTCTTTATATATTGTGGATTTTAATGATTTATCAGAGATTTAATTTGCAGATATTTTGTCCCATTCTGTGGACTGTCTTTTGACTCTGTTGACAGTGCTCTGTGATGCATAGAATTTTTCATTTATATATATATATATATATATTTTTTTTTTTTAAAGCAAGGTCTCGCTATGTAGTTCAGGCTCATCTCAAACACATGGCGATCCACCTGCCTCAGCCTCCCAAGTGCTGGGATTACAGGTGTGCGCCACCAGGTTGGGTTTGATATATTTTTTTTATTTTTATTTTTTTGGGGGTTTGATATTTTTCAGCTTATCTATTTTTACTTTTTTTTGCTTGTGCTTTTATTGTCGTAGCTAAGAAATCACTGCCTAATCCAAAGTCATGAAGTTTTCCCTTATACTTTCTGCTAATGGTCTTGTACTTTTAGCTTTGATATTTAGATCTTTGATCCATTTGATTTAATTTCTGTATATAGAATAAGGTAGGGTCTGACTTTATTTATCTTTGCACTTATTTGAGATGGAGTTTGGCAATGTAGTGAGTGCTGGCTTTGAACTCACTGTGTGGCCCGGGATGGCCTCGGACACACGGCTCCTGCCTCAGCCTCCTGAGCGCTGGTGGTGTCCCACGCCTGGTCCATCTTCCTCCTTTGGCATGTGGATAGCGTTTCTCTAGCACAATTTGCTGAAAATCCTGTCCTCACATCCAGTGGTCTTGGCACCCGTGGCAAAAACCATTTGGTCTGTGCATGAAGGCTCACGGCAGTCCGATCCGAGCTGACGTCCATGCATGCTGACACGTGTGTGTCCCCATTCAGGGAGTGTCACCTTGTTTGCCGTCATCACCGTCATCTTGGGATGCTTCAAAGTTGGCTACTTCATCGGCTTCTCCGAGTGTCTGTCGGCCACAGAAGGCGTGTTCCCCGTCACCCACACGGTACACACTCTGTTGCAGGTAAACTGCAGATGCTTCTTCCTGTTGTCTTCGTTTCTCTAAATTTTGTCCCGAAACGCGTAAATGCCTGGGACGTGAAACATCTGGCCAGTGGGGCTGTGTGAGTCCTGAGGTGAAAGGGGTCTGTCTCTGGGGCTCAGTCCTGCAGCTTCCCCCACAGTGAAACGGGACTCTGGCCTCGGCTTGCCTCACGGGGACACTACGGGGCAGAACCCATAAAGATGGGGCGGCAGGGCACTCTGCTGAGCCAGAGCCCACCAGGAAAGGCTTGGAGGATTTTATTTCCTGGGTATGTAATGGTCTTATTGAGATATAATTCACATGTCATATAATTCACCCATTTTAAGCATTTAGTTTAATGTGTTCATAATTGGCAGTCATCCCTAGCACCATTTTTTTTTTTTCCAGCACAAAGGCTTGAAGCCTGGGCCTTTGCACTGAGCTACATCCTCACTTCCCTTTTTATTTTGAGATGGGAGCTCTCTAAATTGCCAAATGGCCCAAGCTGGTCTTGAACTCACCATCTTCCTACCTAAGCCGCCCAGAGTGCTGGAATTACCGGTGTGCACCAACACTCCCCGCTCCTACCCTCAATTTAAGAACATTTTTAACACTCCCCGAAGGAACCTGGGGCCAGGATGGTCACTCCCCTGGATCACTGAGACAGCGTTTTTGGTTTGCTCAGTTGCAGATTAAGATCTTTTAGAAATGTATGAAGTTCTTTTTCTTGGCCTTGATGAACTAGGGGTGGCTAAGAAGTAAGGATTTTTTTTTTAATTTTTTATTATTTTTTACCAAGAACATGTATTGGTACATTGCATACATAATGATCATAATCAACATGGTTATTTTGTACCTGTACATGATACATCTTGGTAGAAGTAAGGATTTGACTGACATACTTTAAAAACACAGCATAGAGCCAGAAAAATCTCATGGTTGAAAAGAATCTTAGATGAGCCAGGTGCAGTAGTGCACACCTGTAATCCCGGCACTCAGGCAGGTAGGACGATGCCCACAAATCCGAGGCCAGCCTGGGCTACACTGTGAATTCAAGTCTGGCTCAAACTACGTAGAAAGACCCTGTCTCAAACACATTGGAAAAAAAAATCTTCCATGGGCCCCAATGAAGTGTCATCCTTAGCAGAAAGTCCTTGTAACAGCTGAGAGTTACAATGACCAATATTTCTGTAGCAGTTTAGGAGATGCATGCGCTCCGCATTTGTCTGTTTTTCTCTCTTGCTTTTGGGGGCAGGGTGCTGGGGCTGGAATGCAGGCCCTTGTGCTTGCCAGGCACGCGTGCCACCACTGAGCTGGATCCCCAACCCCAGTCTCTTTGTGTAACCTTCCAACAGTCTACAAGAACGGGGGCTGACTCTTCACAGTAGCCACAATATGATCTCACCCTAGGTGCCCGCTGATAGGTGAATGGATAGAGAACGTGGTACGTTTACATAAAGGAATATTATTCTACCACACGTAGAGTGAAATCCTGCCTTGGGTAGCAACACAGATGAAACTGGAGGACACTATGTTCAGTGAAACAGGTCAGGCGCAGAAAGACAAATCCTGCATGTTCTCACTTATACACAAAAGCTACAGAGTCAGTCCTATAGAGGTGGAGAGTAGAATCGTGGTTACCAGAGCCTAGGAAGGGCGTGAGGCAGGAGGGATGCGGCAGGATGCCTACCCGGTAGGAGGAATAATTTTAAGGTTCCAGAACATGGCAGGGGAACCGGCTGTGTCAATTAATTGAATATTTAAAAGTAGCAGAGAAAATTCTGAGTGTTCCCAACAAAGATGTGATACATATTTGCAATGACAGTTACCCCGATCTGGTTGTTACACATTGTGTACATGAACTGAAATGTCGTACTGTGCTATATAAATATGTACAACTATATTCATGAATAAAAATATATGTAAAAAAGAATGGGTATTGGATCATCACTCTCATTTTAAATTTTTCTTGTATATTTAAGAACAATTTTTCTTGTATATCGCAGAACACTGTGTTTTAATACACATACTGAAGTGATTACTATGGTCTGTTCTTTCATATTTCTCCTTCCTTCCCCCCTCCCTCCCTTTGCCTTCCCCCCTTTCCTTCCTCCCTTCCTTCCTCCCTGCCCTCCTTCTTTCCTCCTTCCCTTCCCCCATCTTTCTTTCCCTCCCTTCCTTCCTTTTTCTTTTCTTCTGTGGTACCAGTACCTAAAATCCGGTCTCTCCACACGTTTCCAGCCTGCTGTCCAGTGTTAGAAACTGCAGTGCCCAGGCCTGTGTCACGCCTCTAATCCTATCCGTCGCACATCCTGTTTGCAGCTCTGACGCACCTTCCTATTCCCTCCACCACGTCCCCTCTCAGCGTCTATGCATCCAGTTTCTTAGTTTTTGATCCCACTTCTGAGTGAGATGGCGCGGTGTCTTTCTCCGCCTGGTACCTGTCACTTGGCAGAACGTCCTCCAGGGCCACCAAGTGGTCTGGGTGGTTGGATTCAGCCTCCTGTCTTTCTAAGACGAGTGGTTTGCTTTAGTCCCAGCCAAGGTGCAAAGATCATTTCCTCCTCCGAGTCACCTTGGACGGCTGCAAACTTGGACCAGGACATCATCCTGGTTTACATATTTCTGGACTCCCAGCCTGAAAGTGTCCTTCAGAAATAGTTTCCACCTCTGGCAAGGGAAAGGAACCATTTTCCAAACTCTGTTTTTCTGCAGGCCATGCCCAGTTTGTGCACCCTCTGACCTGGCAGACCGGGCTGGTGGCTTGTGGACATGTCTGGGGAGCAGAAATGTCCCAGTGTGGCGACACTGGCCAGGCAGGACCCGCAGAAGGGGTGCGGGCCGCAGTGGGCTCTGTGCACAGGTCGCTAGGGGGCTCACTGGAGGGGCTGCCTTGAAGTGGAGAGTAATGAGTCGAATTGTGTCCCTGCAAATGCGTACAGAAACTCTCATCCTCGGTGTCTCAGAGAGAGAGTAGTTGGGGAAAAGCCCTTTAGGGGAAAGTGGAGGGTAAACGAGGTCATGAGGGTGGGCCTTGGTCCAGTACGCCTGGCGGCCTCATGAGAGAGAAGTCTGGGACACGGACACGCACAGAGGGACGACCGCATGAGGACACAGGCGAGGTCACTGTCCACCAGCCAAGGAGAGCAGCTGTGAGGAGCAGCCTGCTGGCACCGTGAGGTCGGACCTGCAGCTCCAGCACCGCGAGAGGAACTTCTGTGGCGTGTGCTACTTTGCTACAGCAGCCTGGGGGCAGATTCGGAGTGAGCTAGCTGTTCATTCCGGGGACCCCAGGTCCATCAGATGCCACGATGGCAGGGCCTGACAGTGACACCAGACAGCGGGGAAAGCCATCGAAAGGCTGGGAAGACCCTCACTCACTCAGCCATTCACTCGTTCCGTCCTTAGATACCAGGCGAGCTCTGTCCTCAGTGCTGGGAATGTGGACAGAAAGGCTCAGAAAGCCTCAGATGGGGCCGGCCACACAAGGACAGGGACAGCTTGGCTTGGGGCATGAGGGGAAGCACCCGGCTGGCCTGGGGTGAGCGCCAGCGTCTGTGGGGAAGCTGACCAGAGTTCCAACGCCTGGCGCTCACTCACTTGGGCGCGAGAGGAAGAGACACCACACACTGAGTAAAAGCCAATTAGAGTCCTTTAATTATCCAGTGGCTGAGAGTTTGCGATTGTGTCGATGCCTCTCCACACGGTTTGTAAGAAAAGTGTCTTTTATAGGAAGGAGACATGGTTACATTTTATAAAAGAATCTTTTTGATAGTTACAAAAAGTCAGGAATTTGTGTTAGTTACAAACAAGTTTTTTTTTTTTTTTGGTACCGGGAATCGAACTCAGGGCCTCACGCTTGCGAGGCAAACAAACAAGTTTTTTTAACCCTATATTATGTTATTTTAGCGTGTCTGGCCAGGAGCCCTCTCAGATAGTCATTAGTTATTAATTTAAGAGCTTATGGTAAACCAGGTGGTGTAAGGAAGGGGGTCTGGAGAACACAGAATGCAGGGAGGAGGATTCTCAGGGCAGATAAGGACTAGAGAATTTCTTACTAATCAACAGATGTCCAGGGCCTTCTAAAGTTCAGGGCTAACTCAAAAAGGGAGCAGGAGTTTGAGATGCCAACAGTTCAGCCATTTCAACAGTAGTGAAGGCTGATGGCCATAGAGGAGCTTGAGCCTCATCTTGGGGGCTCCAGGGAGCCACTGAAGGCTTTAGACAGAGGAATGACCTGGGAAAATTAATTTTTGAAATATTATTCTACTTGGTGGGTTGACTATCTCTCTTTCTCATTTAAGATACTTTATAAGTCAATCAATTAGTCATTCTATACCTGTTGGACACTTACTACGTCCCTTTGCTACACAAGATGGCTGGAGAATGGAAAGAATTACTGACTGATTGATTGATTGGTTTTTGAGACGGAGTCTTGCTACGTAGTTCAATTTGGCTTTGAACTCACTGTGTACCCCAGGGTGGCCTTGAACTCATGGAGATCCTTCTGCCTCAGCGTCCCAAGTGCTGAGATGAAAAGAAAATATTGTTTTTAAAAAATATGCATTTATTTTAATTTTTTTGGGTGCTGTGAATCGAACTCAGGTCTTTGTGCTTAATAGACAAATGTTCTACC
The DNA here is from genome assembly GCA_004026905.1 of Hystrix cristata. Classification (NCBI taxonomy): domain Eukaryota; kingdom Metazoa; phylum Chordata; class Mammalia; order Rodentia; family Hystricidae; genus Hystrix; species Hystrix cristata. Next base: position 5,129 of record PVJO010019308.1, on the reverse strand, counting down.
ACTGGGTTAAATCCCCGACTCCTGAATTTATTTTTGAATTGTAGTAGATACTCATAAGATACTATTTACTGTCTTGGCCATTTTAGATGTGTGGCCCAGTAGTGTTAAGCACATTTACATGTTGTTAAACCCTGACCAGCACCCATGTCTAGAGCTTTTCTGTCTTCCCAGACCGAATCTCTGTTCCACCCTCCTTCAGCCCCTGGCAGCCCGTCCTACTTCCTGCCTCTATGAGTGTGAGTCATCTAGATCACTTACATACGTGCGGTCCTGCGGGATTTGTTCTCTGGTGACTGTCCTTCCAGTCCAGCTACACGGTAGCCTGTGTCAAAATTTCCTCTCTTTTAAAAAATTTCTGTCCTATCAGTTTACATTCTCTGTGTGGAGCTGGTGCATGTACATAACACATCTTAACTTCTTTTTGTCCCCTTTGTGTCCCCTCCCTCTCCCTCCATTTCTTGATCCCCTTCCCATTTGAGAAACATCCACCTCCCTGCTTCCTATTATCTTTTATTTTGTTCTTTATTATACTTTGGTTTTCCCATACAAGAGAAACCCTCCCTGTGATATTTCCCTGCGATATTTATGCTTGTGTGTTTGATTTATTTCACTTAACGTTGTGGACTTAAGGCGAATCCATGTTCCTATACATGACTCAAGTTTATCCTTCCTTTTGGCAGAGTAGTACTCCATGGTGTGTGAAGACCACATTTTCTTCATACATTCATCTGTGGATGGACATCTAGGGTGCACCCCATTCATCTGTCAGTGGGCACTGTGTTGTTAACAGCTTTTGGCCACTGTGAATAATACTGTTACGAACATGGGTGTGCCAACATCTCTTTGAGACTCTGCTTTCAATTCTTTTGGATATAGATGCAGAAATGGGATCACTCAACCAATGGCAATTTAAAAAAAACACTTAATTTAAAAATGTAGTGTAACATTACAGAAAATATTGGAAAAGAAAATAACTGCATTGTAAGCCCATCAGTGGAAACCAGCATTTATTATTGTTTTTATTTATTCCCTTTATTCCTGTATAAGGTGTATAGTCTGGAAAAGGCTTTTAATGGAAGGTGCAGAATTCTCTATTTCAAGTTTTTCACTTAAAAAAATCATAACCATTTTATGTTGCAACATAATGACAGCTTTCCTACTGATGCATTTCTTTCTTCTTTTATTTCCATCCAGGTATATTTTCTGTGGGGCCACGCAAAGGATGTTATCCAGTCTTTCAAAACACTGGAAAGGTAAGCTCCGTGGGTAGTTGCTTTGCATGTTGAGTTTGGTGCTGGTATAGAACATACACGATCCAGGACTGTGCCTCGCTCCCTTGTAGACTCTGGGACGGCTCCCCGGGTCCTGGAAAGTCTCCGCCTCAGCCCCTTCCTGGTTAGCCCAGACTTGACTGACAAACCACAGGTCGGCATGTGCTTTAGAGGAAGATCCCTGGTCCCGTAACCTCTCCATGGGGACCTGGAAACGCCCTTCCTGCTGCTTAGAGTGACAGCCGATGTTTAGAGACTGATTTCCATCGGCCCCTGCATGAAGATTTCAATAGGCTGTGGAAATAGAAACAGATTTCGCCAAACTCATGCAAAGCAGGATCAACGTCAGCGCGCACGGGGCATCGTTTCAGCCCAGCTGTGGACAGGGCTTGTGGCTGGGGCTCGTGCTCTTTATCTGCCTTGGGGACCTTGCAGTGACTTTAACCCCAGCCTGGTCTGTGCCTGAAGCCCGCCTCCTGCTGGGGAGGATGGGAAGATGGCAGAAGCGTGCACCCATGCTGCTCCCTCCAAGGGTGGGGAGTGGGCACGTGAGGTCTAGGACTCCAGCACCCCCAGGAGGACTTAATTGTCCTTCAGAGCAGGACAAAGACCTCCGCGCTGTTGTGAGCACATTTAACCTGCACAGAGACAGCTGAGGGTAACTATTTTTGTCCACTCTGAGGCTGCAGTTTCAGAAGACCAGAAGCTTGTCCCAGGTGCCAGAGCAGAGAGGCGGGCTGGTTCTGCCTGGGCATGTCCTTCCCTGCTCCAGGAGCGGGGTGGGCATGTGTGCCACCAGCTCTCCCTTCCCTACTCCACGCCAGCTTGGCTTGCAGCTGGAGGACGCTGCCGGCTGCTGTCATCCCAGGCCATGATTCTGTTCCAGCTACTCCATAAAGTTATTTCTTTAAAATTCCATCTTTATCTGGTGTGTGGTGGTGCACGCCTGTAATCCTAGTGGTCTGGGGGGCCAAGGCGGGAGGATTGCAATTTTGAAGCCAGTCTGGGCAACTTAGGGAAACTCTGTCTCAAAATTAAAACAATAAAAAGATTTGAGGATGCAACTCCAGCTAAGACCCTGAGTTCCATTCCCAGTACTGCAAAAAAAGCAAAACAAAAAAAGTGCTTTTTCCCCTGATGAAACTGTTGGCCACAGTAGACGCTAACACTTGCCATGCTGCTGCGGTGGTGGGAAGCAGGCCGAATGCTGCAGCTTCTCACACTCACAGTGGAAGCTCTGACTCCCAGGGTGATGGCACTGGGGGGTCTTTGGGGAGCGTCAGACGGGTCACGAGGGTACCTCCTGTGGCGAGGTGAACCATCACCATCAGGAGACTGGGCTCTCTCCAGAAGAGAAGATTTTAACCATGAGCCCGAGGCCAAGGGCTGGCATGTTGGTGCCGGGTGAAGCTCTCTTAGCTTGCTCAAAGTCACCTTTTCACTGTGTCCTCACATGGAGGGAAGAGAGGGAGATCTCTGGGCTTTCTTCTTATAAAGGCACCGGCCATGTTGGCTATTGGCCTCGTTCTTACGTCATTTAACCTTAAACACCTTCTAAGAGGCTCCGTTTCCAAATACAGTCACACAGGGGCTGTCATCAGTTAGCTTTCCCGTCACCGGGACACAATACCTGACACTCCTAACTGGAAGGAAGAGAGGTTTAATTTGGCTCACTGTTTCAGAGGCTTCAGTCCATGGTCAGCTGGCTCCAAGGCCCGATGTCATGGCAGAAGGGTGTGGTGGAACAAAGCCGCTTCTTTCATGGCATTTAGGAAGCGGAGTAGGGGAAGCAGAGGAAGGGACCAAGAACCCAGTATAGACTCCAAGATCATGCCAGAGGTGTGCTTTACTAATCTCCTGGGTACCTCTGAAGCCAGTCAGGTCGACAGTCTGGTTTAACTGTCACAGGGGATGAAGTTTTCACATATAAATTTGGGGCTGTGGTGCAGTAAAATACATTTTTGAACACCTCTAGTCATTTTCTTGGGTTAAGTTCTAGAAGTGGAAAGATTGGAATAAAGGCAGAGATGTCCCAGCAAATGCACAGTAAGCAGCCGGCTGGTGGCCAAGAACCCTTCGCACTCCCCGTGGAAAGAGCGGTACCACTGAGGTCCTCTCTTGCGGTGGGCTGGCCATTAAGGTCAGTAGAATGGCCCAGTTTAGCAGGTGAGGCTCTGAGCCCTGATGCCGGGCTGAAGCCAGGCAGCCTGCGTGGTGTGGTTCTGTGTGCCAGGAGCCTAGACTTGAGTGCTGCTCTGCCCGTGGCCCTGAGGTGACCATGGTGGCCACCGGGACCTCTGCGTTGGTGGTCATGGTTCCCTTTGCTGTAGGCACTTGTTTAATCAGGACATCTGGGCACGACTCCCTGGATGGAGGGGTCCCTGGCCTTGCTTTCTAGGTCTGCACTGTCTGGTGTGGCAGCTGCCAGCCCCATGGGGCCACTGGATGAAAAACAGATGGAAAATCTCTCGGTGATATTTCTCGGTGTTAATTATGCATTGCTGTGATACTATAGTGGATATATTGGGTTTAGCAGAATATTGTTACAATTATTTTCACTTGGTCCTTTTCACTTCTTTGGTGTGGGTACTGGGCACTGAACCAGGGCCTTCACACCAAGCTACACCACATCCCCAGCCAGTTTTAGATTTTCTTATTTTGAGACAGGCTCTTAGTAAGTCACTGATTTGTCCTGGCTCGGCCTGAACTTATGATCCTCCTGGCTCAGCCTCCCAGAATGCTGAGATTACAGGTGTGTGCCACCACACCTGGCTCTTTTTACTGTTTTTACTTTTTTATTATTATTATTTTTTTTGGTGCCGGGTATCGAACTCGGGGCCTTGTGCTTGCAAGACAAGCACTCTAATCACTGAGCTAAATCCACAGCCCCTTTACTGTTTTTAAAATATGGCCACTAGAAAATTTAAAATGACAGTCTGTTCTGCTTGCAGAGCTGAGCGGAAACATTTTCGCATTGCTTATGGCCTTTACAGTCGGGATCTGGAAATCTGAAGACACTGGAAGGTGTGCAGTCCAAAACACACACGCTGACCAAGGCCAGAGCTGGGTTAGGGATGCTCCTGGAGGTGGGCACTGGCCTTCTCGTAACTGCAGTCCCCATCACTCCCTGACACTCCCTGCAACCCACTTTCTTCGTGGAGGTCTTCTAAGCTTGCACCTCACCACACTGACTGTTTTCTTCTGGTCGTGTGAGCCTGCAGCCCCCTCTCCCAGACCTCAGTACATGCAGGAAGTCTCCTGAGCCCAGTCTTCCCCTTGCTGGCTCAAATCTTTTCAGGGATTGGACGGTGCCACCTGGACCAGGGGAAAGGAGAGAAGAAAGGATGGCGCAGTGCATTATGAGAGAAAGAAAAGCCAGCAGGTGGAGGAAACCAGCATTGTGTGCTTTGTCAAGGGCTCTGCAGGGAGGTGGCCGTGATCTACAGCCTGTGCAGGTGTGAGGGAGCAGGTGGGCAAGCACCGGCGTCAGACCCCAGCTGCTGTGTCCTGTTGTGCCTGGAGATAGCAGCTGCCGGGTCAGCCGGGATCAGCTGAGGGAGGGTGCTGCCCACGTGGCTTGAAGGCAGGCGCTTCTGCAGTCAGTTGGGTGGGACTCAGGGCAGGGGCAGGGGCAGGTTGGGGATACTGTTGTGCCATTTGTCCTGGAAGCAGCTCATGGCAGGATGTGAGGACTGACTGTTGCTTGGCTTGTGGTGGCAGGGAGCACGTGTCCTTCTGGCTTCTGTGCCCCAGTTTCAGAGTGAGCAGACCCACAAGAAGGTTCAAGGAGGCCTCTCTCGAATCATGGGGCTTTGGGGCCCTGGCTGTGCTGTTGGCCACTGCCAGGTTAGGGTTCCG
>PVJO010019307.1:0-34616 GCA_004026905.1 Hystrix cristata | reverse complement strand
CCTCCATCCCTATTTACAGCAGGTTTATTTACAATTCTCCATGATTTCCCTTTCCCCTTTCTTTCTGTTTTTTCCCTTCCTGCTTTCCCCCTTCCCTCTTTCTGGTACTCCTCTCCTTTGAATATTATCTTCCTTTTATATAATATCCATTACACTACTTTGTCCTTATTTACAGTTACGGTTTCTCATATCAGAGAAAGGATTCGATGTGTGCTCATGAGTGTATGATTTATTTCACTTAGTAGTATATTCTCAAGGAACATCCATTTACATACAAATGACTCTAGTTTATTCTTCTTTATGGCAGTGTAGTACTCCATTGTGTAGAAAAGCCACATCTTCTTTAGCCATTCATTGGTCATTGGGCATTTGGGTTGTTTCCAAGACCTAGCTATTACAAACTGCGCTGCTATAAACATGGTTGTGCATATATCTCTGTGGTATGACAATTTTAACTCTTCTGGAAAGATCCCCAGTAGGGGAATAGCTGGATCAAATGGAACCTCTAGTTCTAGTTGTTTGAGGAACCTCCATATTGATTTCCACAGTGGCTGGACCAGTCTGCATTCCCACCAACAGTGGAGGAGGGTCCCTTTCTCCCCACAGCCCCTCCAGCATTTGTTGTTGGTTGGTTGATTTTTTCATAGATGCGATTCTTTCTGGAGTGAGATGGTATCTTAATGTTGTTTTGATTTGCATCTTGCGAATGACTAGTGATGTTGAACACTTTTTCATATATTTATTTGCCATTTTTATTTCTTCATCTGAGAAATGTTTATTCATTTCAGTTGCCCATTTTTGGATTGGGTCTTTAAATTTGGGAGGTTTAATTTTTTCGAGTTCTTTATATATTCTAGATGTTAGACCTTTGTCTGATGGATAGCTAGTAAAAATTTTTCCCCCATTCCGTGGTTTTTCATCCTGCTCTATTGGTGATTTCTTTTGCAGGAGACTTTGCTTGACTTTGCTTTGTCTGAAGGCACAGAGGAAGCAGGTTTTGCAGGGAAGTGGGTGAGGGAGGAGGTGGGGGCTGGGAGCTGAGCCCTAGGGGAGTCCAGGGCATAGCCCTGCTTTGGAGCCTGGTGACCACACGAGCTTGGAAGGGGGCTTCTGTGAGTGCACAGGGAGCGGTGGCGCCACAAATTGCAGCCCCGGAGGCAGCTGGACAGGTTGTTCCCAGGACATCTGGGCACAGTGTCCTCTGCAGGGTGACTGCAGTCTTTCGGAGCCCGGTGACACTAACAAGGAGTCCTGATGAGCAGATGCTCATGGGTGGGGTCCAGGGAAGAGGAAAACAACCTCAGAAACACAAGGAGCGTCTGTGTGCCCATGCCAGCTGTCAGCAGGAGGTCCTGTGGAAACCAGCACAAGTCTGAGAGCCGCAGCTAGGAGGGAAACCTGGCTGAGCCCGGTTACTGGGATCCTGTTAGTGCGTGCAGGCAGGAAAACTCCAGATGCAGTTTATCCATCGGTAGACACTGTGCAAATGCTCACTGGGCACCAGGGCTGTGCCAGGGCCTGGGAGCAAGAAGCCCGGCCATGGAGTCCGAGGGCAGGAACACAGCTTGCCCACCTTTACGAGGGCCCCTGTGTGTCCCCTTGGCACCTGGAATGCCAGAGACATCAGCTCCGCCTCTGAATACATCACCTTCCACGCCTGTTGCCAATGACTCTTCGTTCTTCAGGAGGTGACATCTAGTACACCTTATTTCTTAGCTTGTATTTTTTTTCTTATAGGTGGTTCATGGAAGTGTGAGATTTCCAAACATTATCTACCGACACCTTCTCAATGTTTTGTAGAGCCACTATGAGAAAAACCACCCCTCCAAAAGTTAGAAACAATGAAATCAACATAAAATAGGAGATGATCCTCCTTGGAAAAAGAAACCAGCCCATTTCGTTTATTCCGAGTGAGTTTCATTTGGACTCAAGTGCACAGAATTAGGTTAGAATCACAATCTTTGATTCCAGACACATATTATTCATTGGTCACAGGGTCTCTTTTTAATGCAGTTACTCAATATGAAATTAAACAATAACAACCCACTACCCAAAATAAGATCTAGAACTTGATGAAATTTACATATTCCTACCCCATTTCCACACTTGTCTCTCACTTGCCATCCGACAGGATCATTATCCACAATCCCTGAACATACACATATTTCTTTTTAGGAGCATAGATATGACAAAATTTCATCTTAACTACAGACATGTGTGTGTGTTTGTGTGTGTGTGTGTGTGGACAGCTACTGAGAGAATGTTTAGTTTTAGCTTTTTTTTGTTTTGTATAAAACGGAATCATGCTATAAACCAATATTTCTGGAACTTATTTACTTAATACTTTTCTAAGATTCATCTATGTTATTGCATGTTTACTTACTATAAATTTACTTATTTTACCACTGTAAAAGTTCCACTGTGCTCTTTTACTACCGTTTATGCGTTGCTTTCTGGCTCAGGTATTTGGAGTGCTCCTACACTGCATTTTACTCTTTGTATGGAAATTTCCAGACCTAGAGAGAAGTGGAGGAAACGGTAGAGGAAGCCTGCTGTATGTCATCCCCATCGACAATTCTCAACACACGGTCAACCTTTTTTCATGGCTTCTCCACCCAGCACTGGATCATTTCCAAGCAAATCTTAGATATCATCCCTTAAAAAATTCAGTATGCCCCTTAGGAAGACAACTCTTGTTTTTAAACAGAGCCGGGGCTGGGGATTTAGCTCAGTGGTTAGAGTGCTTGCCTAGCAAGCTCAAGGCCCCGAGTTCGATCCCCGGCACCAAATCATACGTCTTCCTTAATACGAGCATAAATTCACCATCCCAAATTCACCGGCTGTCATGTGCTGTTCCTACAGCGTGGCCTGCACTTCTGACCAGCGGGCGGGAGGAAGCGCGTGGCCCCGGCAGCTGAGGTGCAGTCTGAGCAGTCCCTGGGGGTGCTCTGGCTGTACTCGCTTCTCTTCAGGGTCACGGCCTGAGCTGCCAGGCTCCGAGGGTGGGGATCCCCACCCCAGGAAAGCATCCAGCCCACAGACGTGGAGAGCACAGGCATCGTGCCGGCAGGTCAATGTCCTCATCCGATCTTTCCATCTCCAGCCCATTCTCTCTCTTCTTGGGGCCTGATGCCCCAAGGCCTCTGCTTCCCCTTCCTATTTCTTCCCCATCTTCAAACACGTAGAAAATGAGAGAGAGAGGCAAAAGGAGACAACAGTGGGAAAATATAAAAGTGAAATTCAAAAACTTCCTCCAGTTTCCTTGGGCTAAGCGAAGGGTTGATAAGTGCAGCGGGGCAGTAAGTGTCACTAAATTATTTCATATTCCAGCCATTTTTAACTAGGTTTTTCTTGAGACAAATTCCTCGGAGTAGCCTTACCAGGCTTCTCTTTAACCCTTGTCTGAGGAGGAGAATGGGGATCGGCACTGGCCACCATCTCTGTGAAACACTCCCACAGTGGCTGACACTTGAGTCACCAAGATGACACCCGGACAGAGATGGAGGAGATGTGCGCGCTCGGCTGGACTGGTCTGGTCCGTGTTTCCTTTTTCCTTCCCAGTACCAAATTTTAAGTGGAATTGTAGGGCGTGAGAGTTACCACTTCCTAACAGCCTTGGTCACCCTTTGCACACCTGAGCTGCATAGCTCTAAGATGTCCTAATTGTATCAGATTGTTACTGAAACTATTATTTTTCCATGTGTCCCCAACTGTGCTTTTCCACCTCTTGGGATGGTGTTCTTCCCAGATGGAATGTCTGTGTTTCCTGAAATTCCTGTGCTGAAAACTTAACCCTCAGCAGGATGCTACTGGGAGGTGGGCCCTGGTGGGCAACTGGCCACAGACTAGGAACAGCCCTCACCAGACACAGAATCTGGCGCCTTCCAGCCTCCAGAGCTGTGTGAAATAAACTGATGTTTGTCAGCCACCTGATGCATGCTGTTTGATACAGCAGCCCAAATAGACTAAGAGAGATGCCTTTCTTAAAACTTGAAATAACTCCATATGTCACAGTTAATTCCTTGAGTGTGACGTAATTTCCTTCATGTTTTCTTTTTATTATTTTATTGTGCAGAAATTGGAACACAGCAAAGCCCGTCAGTCTTTACTCCTGCAAGGCTTTCATTGGCGGGGAACATGAGTTCATGCTATTTTCATCCCCTTTCCAGACTCTCGTTAAATGCTCCCTTCCCCGGATGGGGGTGGTGTGTCTCTGCCCTCCTGGATAAGAGCTGCAACGGCACCAAGCAAGGTGCAGGGACAGAGAGGGACAGAAGGGCGCCGCGGCTCAGAAAGGCCTCTGAGAAGGTCACATTTGGACACAAGCCTAGCTAGGTAGAGCCATGAGCCATGCAGAATTTTCGCCCATCCCATTTTGTTTTAATTAATCCCTCTGGAATTGTTCTTGGTATATGATATAAAAAGAATCATTCTATTTTTCCATTGTGTATAATTATCTTGATACCCTTTTTTCTACCCATTTTCAGAAGTGTTTTCAGGGAGTGGGGTCCAGCATCTTAACTGTGTTTCAACTGCTATTTTTTGTGCCACCTTTCCCAAAGAATTCACCAATTCTTGCTGATTCTTCTGCTTTCGAATTTCTAATTCATCTTTTCCAGAATCAAAACAGACTTCCTACTTTCCTGAAAGGTGAACTCTGTCTTAACATCTTTGTGTCTCTCCTCCCTCCCACAGAGCCTGGCCAAATCGACTTTCAGTGAATTTTTGTTGAATGAATAGATGAGTTTCAAAACCCACTCGATGGTTTCTACTCTTACTCAGGTCTAAGGGTACTTCGTTCTTTTAAATAGGTCACAGGTGCAGACGTTGCTCATAACCCCTGTGCACATTCACTTCTGTCACTGATTTTGAGGAAAAAAATAAAATCAAAGCTAAGACTTCAGTCCTTCACTGCAAACACAGGGGCTCCGTTATACAGGGAGAGATACTCAAGTCCCTGAGAAAGACACACCAACTTCTGTAAGAAACGACAGAGACTGAGTCTGTATCGTTTCATTTCCTTTATTTTTCTTGGGTAGGATGGAAGTCTTGGAAGCCAGTCTTGAGGGTAGTCAGACCATATCCTTTTCCAGCTCTGCGTTTACACTGCTTGTGCATACAGATGCCCCCCAAAACCAAGAGGACCAGCAACAGGGGGGCCAGGGCAGTTCCCCAGGAGAACGTGGAGGGGGCTGTGGGGAGAAGAGAGGCACGTCAGGGTGTGAGCACAGTTCGCTGCAAACAGGGCCAGGCAGTGCAAAGAAGGAAGGAACTGGTTTTGTTTTTCCCAGTAAATGTGCATTGAAATCCAGAGAGTATGCTCCTTACAGCAAGGTCGAGGAGATTTGAGAATGACATCCGTGGCATTAGAGGAACAAGCAAGGTAGGACACACACAGTCTGTTAGCAAGAACATCACAAAGTGGGCTGGGTCGCGGCTGTGGGCCATCCGTGACACGGCTGGGGAAGACCGCCCTTTTCCAATGAGCATGGGTGTCACGAGGACTAAATAAAAAATCGGGGAATAGAAAGCAGACTTGCAATCAAGGATCGTGGGGCCAGGATTACTGCTTGGATCCGGTTACTGTGTATTCTATTCTTAGGCATCTCTGTGTTATGGAATGAAGGAAGACTGAGAATAAAAAGTAAAACACGTGTTGGCATGGTGGCGCACGCCTATAATCCCATCACTCTGGCGGCTGAGGCAAGAGGATTCCTGCAAGTCTGAGGCCAGCCTGGCTACATAGCAAGTTCAAGGTGGCCCAAACTCTATAGTGAGATTCTGCCTCCAAACAAAACAAACAACAAAGTAAAAAGCAAGCATGAGAACAGAGTGTTATTAGATATATTGCTGATGAGCCCAGAATCCCACATTTTTAGGCCCTGATTTGCCACTGTCTGTCCAGAATCTCAAGGCATTTTCTCTCATGCCGTACAACTCCACGGGGATTAGAAATAAAGGAGGCTGCAGTTTCTCGGGCAGCTGAGTATGCTTCTCAATCCTGATGAGAACTAGATGGTGCCGCCTGGGATCAGCCACAGCCGCCCAGGAAACACAGCAGAGACAGGCGCGGGCAATGGACGGCATCGGACATGTCCAGCATCGGGACCAGACGGAGCGCCAGCTCCTTTGGCGCCCTGATCTGACTCCTCAATTCCATCTACACGGCCTGCGCATCACGGACAGACGGGAAGCAGGGCCTGGGCCTCGCACTTGGGAGTGAGAGCAAACGATGGATCCGGGAGAACTGGTCTGCGGGGATGCGGGGCGAGGCCGACTTCTCTCTTTACCCAGCAGCCCAGCCATTGTGATTCTTGCGGGGCACAGAGCACAGCTGGAGAGAAGCGCCGCGGCGCATGGTTTCCCGTCCGGAGGCCCAGCCAGAGCCTTGGCATTCCGACTACCGTGTGGCTGCAGCTGCCTCCCTTGCAGGCCCTGGGGGGGAGCCGGCTGGGCCGCGACCCTGCTCAGGGCAACCCGGAGGCCTCTGCCGTGACCTCTTTGGCTCGCGGGCCCCGCCCTGTGGGCTGTCAGCACAGACTGCGTCAACTGCACCACCCTTTCCTGCTCCGCGCTCAGGCACGGAAAAGCTGTAAATGTGGCTCAAGCAGTTTTGTTTTTCTTTCTAGAAGATCCTTAATGGACACCAGGCCGACTGACTGCAGCCTGGCTCCGACTTCCTGTTGTGCGGTGCTCTTGAACTCCAGGCTGCCCTGGACCCTGCTATCTCCCGGTTCCTGACTCCTGTCGGATGGAGTTTGCAACTTCGAGATGAAGAACCACCCACCCTCCTCGAGAGGCCACACAGGGACAGCTGATCATCGTGACCCGGCCAGCATGATGAGAGGTCACGGGCTATTTAAAAAGTCACTGCAGAGTCATTTTACATACTTCCAAAAATCAGCTTGTGTTTCTTTGAGTATAATTTCCTAACACTCACTCTCCACCCTACCAAAAAGAAAATCTGGACAAACTGGGAGGTTTGCGTCCAGTCATCCACCAACAGGAGTGCAAGAAGACCACCGAGGAATCGCGCGCAGACCCCAGAGCCTGGCCTCGCACCCACAGAGCCCTGCGCCAGGCGCTTCCCAAGTGTCTCCCAGGTACGTACCTTCTCTGACCGTGGTACGCAGCGTCTGCAAACCCAGTGTGTTAGAGATGATGCATTTAAAATCCGTGTTCAAATCCTCTCTTATGACTGGGTCAAAATTCAGTGGCACTTCAATGAAGTTCTCACCATTTTCTGAATACTCCCTGGGCGAGGAAACATTCACTTAACCGAGATGTACCAAATGCAAGGTCGCCATGACCAACAACCTCCAAGCAGAAGGTGCCCTTGTGCGTATGGAGATTTCAAGTCTCCTAAAGTCAGAAGCGCCTTCCTATTTGTTACTTCACTGGGAGAATTTCCAAGCCTGCCCTGAAGTCACAGTGTCCCTAAAAATGCAGCTTGTGGCAATAGGACCCTTATTACAGTGAGAACTCGCATACTCATTTTGGTTCAGATGATGGAAATTTTCACATTTTAAGGCCTTTGATGAGCAAAGAGCCGGCCGTGGGAACAGAACATCTAGTGTGGGGAAATTTGACTCTCTCACCAGTAGATTATTCACAGCCGGAAGAGGAGGGAGTTTCCAGGACTCCAGCCCTCCACTGCGTCTCCTCCTGACTTCTGTTGCTCACTCTCACTCCAGAAATGGGGACAGCAGAGGGCCCTGTGGAAGGGCTGCCATTTGTAATACTCACAGAGCTGAAAGGCCCTTGCTGCTGCCATCTACTCATAAAACTAGAAACCTCATGGCTCCACTGGGACTAGCTCTGCGCTATCTGGAGGGGATAAAGCATGTTCCTTTAAGTAAACGAGCAGATGAGTAAGCCAGTGTGGGGCGCTGAGCTGAGGCCAAGTCTTTCACAACAAGGACTTGCACGCGAAGGACTATGCTAACCACACATCATTTGTGTTGGCTGCGCTGCGTCCAGAAAGAACATTTTTGATAGTCTTTCAAAACAGTCCATCAAAAGTTCAGACTCATTCAAAGTATTGAAACTATAATTTAAAAATGCTTTCAGATGTGGAACACTGAAGAGTGTCCCTTCCTCAGACACAATGGTCCTTATGTACAACGCCTGATTGTTCTAGTTTCAGATTGAGAAAATATTTTCTAGAGATGAGTGCTCATGAGAACCGAATTCTTTCTATTCTTATTAGTGTTCCTTAGAGCCCCTGGCAGCCCCTGGCAGCCCCTGGTTCCCTAGTAAAGGCAAACAGCAGAGACGCTGTGCAGGCACAGTGGCCAGATCTCGACTCGTCCCAAGGGCTTCTGATCATGTTGGAGAGCAGAGTGGGGAACAGAAATGGACTAACTCTGAAATATTTCTAAACCTGCAAAACTCAAGAAATAAATGCTTAAACAGCCACCAAATGCAACAGCCATCCATACCAACTAGTCCACTGCAACTCAACTCAGATACAAGGAGCGATCAAAATATATGGTGAATGTTTAGATTTTTTAAAAATCTATTACAGTAAAAGACACATTGCTATCAATCTCCTGCAAAATATTCCCCCTCGCTTCGAACACACTTATTCCGTCATTCTTGCCACATTATGAAGCAGTTCTGGAAGTTCTCTTTTATGTCTTTATGAGATGTGATCAAAAATAAGGTGAATGCTGTTGCCAAATGCCATCCAATGGAAAGGCAGGCTTGTAAAAATACACCTGATCTGACACCATGTGGCTGCTGGCTCTTCCCCAGAGTCAAATGGCCACGAAAGGGAAATGTTCTGCACCCATCCCGGACATTGAGGCAGCCACGACAGCACGACTAAAGACATTCATGAAGAAGGACTCCAGAGCTGCTGTAGGAAGTGGGAAGAACTGTGGGATAAGCAGGTTTAAAGAGAGGGGGAGGATTCCGAGGGAAATTCACAGCAATGTGTATTACTGCGATACAGTCTTAAAACTTTAAACACACAGTGTGATTCTTCGTCACATCTCATAGCTTTAGAGGAAGTTTGATTCTCAAGCCACCGTTTTAACACAATTCAGTTTTTTAAATTCTAAAAATCCAACAGTCTGGAGCCCAAGAAAGGGCTCATTTCACTGTTGCACGGATGTCACACTGATGAGGTGACAGGAAACGGTCTCCAGAAGGGATCGTGACCCCACAGACACCTCGCAGCCCCTTGGCCACTCACCGGCGCGGGCCCTCCATCACGCGTCCCCCTGGGTAGGCGCTCTCCACTTGGGTGATGTTTGCCATCCACCAGAGTGAGGTGCTCAAGGGCGTGCTGGCCCCCAGAGACACCTTGCACGGGATCGTCAGTCTTGAACCTATGCCAAGCAAAACAAGGGCGTCAGCCAGGACCCCAGCAGGGCCTTGCAACCCCTCAAACTCCCCTCACTCTCCAGCTATTCCCTTAGAAGGAAACTAAACCACTCTGTTCATGCAGAGCTTGAATTCACTACGTAGCCCAGGCTGGCTTCACGCTTACAGTGATCCTCCTGCCTCAGCCTCCCAAGTGCTGGGATCACGAGTGTGTGTGTGCCACCACGCCTGGCAGAATTAACCATTTGAGAAGGTGCTGCTTTTTCTAATGATAGCGCCCTCTGTGGTAAGTTTTTTTTTAATTTTGATACAAGGTTTTGCTAAGTTGCCCAGGCTGGCCTCGAACTTGCAGTGTTCCTGCCTCAGCCTCCCAAGGAGCTGGTACTACAGGCATGCACTATTGTGCCTGGCAACATTAAGTTGTTTTACTTTCTAAGCCACTAAGGCAGAGGAAAGGGGATAGAAAAGCAAATCCTGCCCACCCAATTCTTCCTCCTGGAAACAGGCCCTCTGCCATATGCCTTTGGAGGCACCTGCCCTGCTTCAAGCTCCGAATGCCATCTCTCCTCCGTGCTTTGGCACCACCGTGACCTTATGTGCCTCCCTCAGCCATGGTGGCCATTAGATCCAGTCACGTGACAGCACCAATTACTGCCGTGTGTTCAAAGCCCCTTCCCCGGGGAGCTGCGAGAACCAGGGGCGCCGGGACCTTGGGAGGCTCCAACCTGTGTCCTCACAGCCCTGGTTTCAAGTGTCATTCTCAGAACTAAAATGCACAGAAGCCCTTCTCGTGTCTGGCCTCCCAGTAACATTTAAAATTTGGCTGGATATGGTGGTACACACTCGTAAGCCCAGCACTCAGGAGGCTGAGGCAGGAGGAGCGCAGCAAGCTGGAAGCCAGCCAGGGCCACAGAGTGAGTTCGAGGCCAGCCTGGACTACATAGCAAGACCCTGTCTCAAAACAAAACAATGAGAAACTGGCTGATCGTTTTCATCTTGCCATCTAACCAGCTGGCCAGCAACTGGGATAACAAGAAACCATCTCTGGCCGCTGCTGGCTGCACTTTACAAACGGAATTCTAGAGACGCTGAGTTTTAAACAAGATTTGGTAACGTGAATTATTTCAAACCTACTAAAGATGCTGGCTACGAGAGGGCCCGTGCTGGGAACTCCACCCCGCAGTCAGCAACTCTGCCAAATATCACACGAGTTACACTTAGACTTTCGTAGGTAGGGTTTGCACAAAGCAAAGTGTGCTTACTTCCCCAAATCAGTCCGTTTCCCACAAATGTGCGAAGGATAATGCCCCTGGAGTTTGTCGTCTCAGCCCGGCTCGATGGGGTCTCAGAGCTCGGCCCAGACACAGCCACCCCAGAGAGGCGGCCCGTGTGATTAGCAGACACAGGCGCCGGAGCCCCCGAGGCCACCCCGGCAACGCGGGCTGCAGTCCTGAGGGCCTTACCCAGAGATGCAGATATGGTGTCCAGGGGAGAAATAATCACAGGAATGGTGTCCATTTTTTCTGAGGAAGAGGTAAGGAAAGAGATTCCCTTAGGGAATGAGCCTTCATTTCAAGTTCAGATTCAGGGTCCATTGTTTGGCTAATTACTACCTTACCCTTCACCCCACCTTTGTCTGGCAAAGGAAACTGGCTGCTCTCCTCACAAAATTGATACTCTACAGCCAGTACTTTTCCGAGCAGGGAGGTTTTCCTGGAAGAGGCCACACTGCACATTCCTCTGCCCGCCTGACCCTCCTCATTCTGGGCTGTGTGATAAACAAGGAACCATTCCCCTCTCCAGAGCGTTCCTCTAGGGCCTCATCGAGGATGTGCACGGAGTAGGTTTTACCCAGAGGCCTCTGCGGCCCCTCTAAAATGCCACCGCCGAATACCGAAGGGTCCCTGCTCGAGAGGCCCATCCCACAACAGGTGACAAGCACAGTGCCCCAGCGTGGCCGTGACCAACTTGGGCACTGAGCAGATAAACCAATCCAGAGGTGGAGCTCCAGGGATTAGAGCCGGCCTGGGCGAACCGGGCACCGGAAGTGGGGCCTAAAGGACAGCTGGAGTGGTGCTGTCCTCGCCGCCCCGTGTCTCTCAGTAAGGGGCATTTTGCATCCTCCGGTGGGTAAGCGTTCTGCACCATGCCGCCCACCCCAAGGAGCAGGGGCTTTTCCTCCCCTGAAGGCACGTGGCTGGAGGCACGTGAGCAAGACTGGATGTCCCAGTGGATCTCAGGATGGGGGTGCGGTGAGGCAGCACCAGCTGAGTGAGGGCCTGTGAGACGTGGACAGTGGCCCCCGGGCCCAGTATCCAGTGCGGCAGGTCTGTAGGGGACTCTCATTTAGAGGAAGGCAATATGTTTACTGCTGTTCTTTGTACATGAGGTCGAATGGCTGCGTGTCTAATAGTACCCAGGCACCGAAGGTCTGCTTCCAGGAACCCCCTTTGAGAACCACTGAGCTGCAGACTCACTATGTAATATGCAGGTCGGCCGCCACCTAGTGTACCTCTGGGTGGTATTGCATGAACAGGGTAAGTAGGGATCAGTTCCAAGGACCAAAGTCTCAAAGTTCCGCCTTGCCGGAGAGTAAGAGTTAATAGGAATGAGTTCCCACAGCAAAACAAAAAAGAAGTACAATCTAGGGGCTTCCTCAAATGAAAGGTGTGATGTTCCTCCTAGTAAAACTGAATCTCTGGATTCTCTGTGAGAAGTCGTCTCCCCTCGTAGATCAATTATTTAATCTTATTATGTTTCCAAAACTCTCTGAAACTTCCCTAAAAGACTCTGCTTTCAATGTGTAAGGAATATGGCAGAGTCCGGAGCTCACAAACCTCCATGCTTGTGCACCAAGCCCCAGGGCTGACACGCGGGAGCTAGAGGGTAAATGGTGAACGAATGCTAATTACCAGCAAACCCTGCCCACAACAGTATTGGGCGGGGCGTGCTGGGGATCAAACTCAGGGCCTCGCTGGTCAGCCACGCTGACACTGAGCTAAATCCCCAACCCCTCACTACGGTATTTTTAAGTATAATCAATCCTAGTAGAAGTTCAGCGTCCCTAATCCAAAATTTTGAAATCTGAACTACTCCAAAATCTGCAACTTTTTGAGTGCCAACATAATATCACAAGTGGAAAATTTCACAGCAGAGAACTGTATTTCTTGCACAGATTCAGGATATTGTATAAAATTACCTTCGGGCTATGTATATACGATATATATGAAACATGAGTTAATTTCATGCTTATACTTGAGTCTCATCCTCAAGATACATGATTGTGTATATGCAAATATTCTAAAATCTGAAAAAAAAATCCAAACTCCAAAACACTTCTGGACCGAGGCCTTTCAGATAAGGGGTATTCGACCATGTCAAGGGCAATTAGACACATCTCAGAGAAAAAAACGGGGCAATTTCTACCGGAAATTCTCCTGGTTCAAAAATGCAATAAAGCCCTAGCACCCTAGAATATAGAGTTACGGCGACCGCGCTCTGATCAGCCGTCTGGGACCTTCCCAGAAAGCCGCTGTTTGGCTCCCTCTAGTGGTGAATTTGGGCCTCCACAAGGATTCATTCAACTTTCTCGCAACCACGCCCCGATTTGTACCTTTCAAAGTGTCACCCCCATATCTCGTCAGATCAGGAACACTGATGTGCCTGTTCTCCCTCGTCCTTCATACCAAAGACACTGAAGGAATTGTCTGTGGACCTAATTTGCTCTTAGCAGGCTCACTGTTGAGCGAAAGGCAGGTGCCTCGCTGCAGGTACTCACCGTGGACACGGAGCCTGACGCTCCTAGTCACATTGTATTTCCTGCCCTCTTGGGCGAAGGTCAGGACACACCTGTAGTAGCCCTCATCCTCCATGGACACGTTGACTATGAGCAAACGCCTTTTCTCCTCCACATTGAGAAACCGCCCATTGTCTTGACCCAGAAGAACAGAACCCTGGAGGGAAACATGTTTCTAAGTTATATACTAACATATATCTTGAAGCCATGAATCACATTGTCATTATCAACCAATACTGAACTTGCAACCCAAGAATTGCCCTGGTGTTTCCTTTGTCAATTTTGAATTTTGAGCATTCTCTTAGCTGCATTTTAGAAAAAGGAACTTGTTAATATATAAAACCAAGAAGATGGCCAGATCTGTTCGGCCACAATACTCAAAGCAAATTTGAGTAGCAATATGAAAAAAGATTAACTATTCCTTGACAAAATAGGCTATTTAAAATACAGATATGTTTATGGACTGTTTCCAGCTGGCCTTGGGAAATACCCAAGATCACTACTAAGTAGCTATGATGACTTGGACAGCACTATTCAGAAGAGATGGTGCTGCACTAATTGCTTTAAGGTCATTTTAATTTTAGGAGTTAGGAAAACAGAGAAAAATATGTAAGAACAAATCCGATTGAGAGAGATGAGTCCACACTCTTCACACAGACATGCAGTTCGGCGGGTTCTCTGCAGGACTCAAAAGCAAGGACTCAAAAGCAAGGCCCCAGTGAGACAGGAGACGTGGGAGGGAACTCGGAAAAGATACTAAGGAGCATCTTCTAAAACCACAGCAATCAAACGCTTGCAACAGTCAAATATAACCCTGAGATGTTTCAGAATCTTACACAGACAGAACCCAAATGGTCAGCACATGGCATGGAGTACTGCCTTACAATAAACTGAATCAGAAGGAATAGCCAGACACAGATACAGGGCCCAGCCCACAGCTGCTCCAGAGGGGTGAAGCACAGGATGGGTTCTAGTTTCGCCACCCACCAGCCGTGTGGCCCTGGGTAGGCTCCTCACATTTCCTGCCACCTGTAAAGTGGGGACAGTGACATTGGGTTGCTGGGGAGGTTAGAACAGGCTGGGTTTCTGTTCGGTAAGGCTTAGCCATTATGGAAGGAACCAATAATGCCAAGAGTCCTCATGGCTTTCCCCACCCCTGTTTGTTATGCACCATGAATATGCCACGCCCTGTACAGCTGTCCCACACACATCATTCCACCTGACCTTCAAAACAGCCCCTTGTTGCCTTTTTATAGCAGAAACAGGTTTGGGAGGGGAAGTACCTGGACTTGGGCTAAATGCGGGAGAAATAGTCTACACTCGGGCCCCCAATTCAGACCTGTGCTCTTTCCCATCCCGTGAAACCTTTCACCTGTCTTCTGTGTGTTCCTCCTAAATCCCAAGAAAAGGACCCCGACTGTTGGCCCAGCTCAATCGTGAAGGCCTCGCTCCACTTTCAGAAACTCATTTCAGAGCGTCAGTGTTAAATTAATACCCTACTCACACCATGTACTTACAACCCCAGTCAACTTAATGACCCATTAAGGGACAATTCCCATCAATGTTTACACAAATAACCACACTTTTCATTGTCAACCGATGGCCCACATCAGGGGCTGGCAAAGATTTTCAGGAAGAGGCCAGATAAGAAATATCTCAAGGACCTCACTACAGTCCAGATGTGTCTGTCGCAACTACACAGTGTGAAAGCAGCCACAGACAATACAAAAACAGATGTGGGAGGCGGGGTTCCAGGAAAACATGATGGAGACTGCCATTTGGGTGTTGGGCAATGGTCACATGTTATGAAATAAATGAAAAAGATTAAAAGAACATTTTAAAAAGTAAAAACCATCTTTAGCTTGTGGACTGATGATAATGACTAAGACCCATTAAGATGGCTCTTCACTCAGTATTTATTCAACCAGACAAGGGGAAATTGTGTTTCTATTTACTCTTTGAACCCTAGGAGTCATGTGGTTGTCATGTGCTTTTGTGAAAAATCTTTTTAATATGTGTACAAATTCATTATATAAACTAACCATTTTTTCTAAATTTTTATGAACAGATAACACAGTAAAAAGCTACTTTCTTCAGCTGTAATTTACTCTGGATTTACTTTATACTCTGTCGTCACAAATCACTGTTTTGAGGGACCAGACCCAAGCCACACAAGGACAAATAGAACATACTAATTATGGCCTTTTAAAATTGCTTAGCATACATAAGCATGAATTATATAAATAAAAATGAATATATCGTCTTCAGAAATGGATGTTCTGGGGCTGGGGATTTAGCTCAGTGGTTAGTGCTTTCCTAGCAAGCACAAGGCCCTGAGTTCTATCCCCGACACACAAAAAAGGAAATGGATGTTCTACATTTTCTATGGCTGGAAGAACCCATTTTAGTAAAATGGCATTTTTAGAAGATGCACCTTGTACCACCGAACGCTCATGCCAGCTTTGTCCCGGGCGAAATCCAGCGTGTCCGGGCACATCAGCATCCCGTCGGTCCCCAAGGTGAGGCTTTGCGGGTACGAGAGGAGAGGCAGGGACGTTTCTGCGTCCTCAAACACCTGAAGCTCAATGGACATTTCTTCACAGTGAGAGGCATCTCTGATTTAAAAGAAAACAAAAGGGAGTGAATGACAAGGCAAAATAGAAGCAAAACTGGGGCTGGGGATTTAGCTCAGTGATTAGAGTGCTTGCCTTGCAAGCACAAGGGCCTGAGTTTGATCCCCGGTACCACAAAAAAAAAAAAAAAAAATAGAAGCAAAACTAAAAAAAATAAGAACAATTTTCCTAATCACCTGTAAGTACTGTGTCTGTGTTTCTTTTCTTAGTGTTGCATCCCTTTCCCTTTTAATTCCTCGAGGCACAAACGCCCCACATCATAATTATTGTCTACAAGCAGAGATGCGTCCTGAGTTTTTCACAAAAGTCCCTTCACAGCCCTGAGCCCAGGGCCAGCAAGGGTCACAAAAAAAACTCGTGTCCTCTTCCAGAAGGCTTAAACTTCCCAGAGTCGGAGATCCTTGATCCCAGCCCCAACACGTTCCAAGTTCATGGTGGCGGGCGCTGCACCCAGATGGAGAGCCTGCTTCCATAAAAGGAAAATTCCCTTCACTTCCCTTGGGAATCATTTACCAATTGAAGTCCAATTTCAGAAAAATGCTGGGAATTGAGCAAATGACGTCTGAAGATTTCTGCAATTCTGAGTGGGGAATGTGGCCTGGTAGGTTTGTTTGGTTTTTCATTTTCTTCGTTGGCCTAGTCATCATCTCAATACCGCAATTCTATAAAGACCCCAGAGCTGGGGAAATGTCAGAGGCACAAGCTGGCTGGAAACATGGTGGAAATGGGTGGAAGGATGGATGGTAGAATTTAAACTAATTTCTAAAGTAGAAAAACAAGGAGCTGGGATGTAGCTCAGTGGTAGATTGCACACTTAGCGTGCACAAGGTCCCAGCTTCAATGGTCAGCACCCAAAAGATGAAACAAGTAGAAAAACAGAACAATATAACCATCTTGGTCGTGGCCACCAAAGACAAAGAAAGACACAAAGAGACGAGTTATTTTTAATGGGGTTAAAATTACTTGCACAGCAAAATGTATAAAGCATGTAACAATATACAGGCAAAGAAGTAACCATACGTGAAAAATACATGGGAAGAGATGTGATCAAAGGTTACTACCTGAAAATAAAGAAAATTAATTCAACTATGGAAAGCCAATAGCTGTACTATATTCGTATCTAATTTCAAAAAAAGGAAAATAGATGAAGAAATATTCTATGCACAAAGGAATGCAGAAAATTAACTCTCACCTTAAAAGTGCATAATTTCACTGCAAGTTGAAGAAATGCAAGTGGGACAAATTTTATTAAGGACAGCACACACTTCAAAAGGAGTCATTGAGGCATCGAGGTGCAGTGAGCGGGGACCTGCGGACCCTGGGCTGGAAGTTGCATTTATTATTATTTCATTCATTCTCCAACCCTAGGGGGTAGGAATTATTATTATATCATGTTCATGTGAAAGAGATCGGGTGCAAATTTAAATAATGCCCCAAGTCTGTGTAACTACTAAGAGGCCACCTCAAGGTTGGAAAACAGGGCTCTGGGAAAACCCAACTCAAGGCTGTAGAGACGGGAAGCAGAATGTTGGTCTCTGGGGTTGGAGCTGGGGAGAGGATAGTGGGGCTGTGGTTTATGGGGACCGTCTCAGCCTGAGAAGATGGAAAAACCCTAGAGATGCGCAGGGGGTGGCCAGGCGGCAACATGAATGAACACAATGCCCCTGCTCTGGACACTTGAAAAAGGTTAAATTGGTAAATTTTATGACGTGTGTGAATTTTACTACAATTTTTTAAAAAGCAACAGGAGAACAAGAAGGAATCGTGGTCTTCAGTGTCAGCCCCTCCACCCACCACCAGGGGACAGTCTAAGTAAGGCTGGTTCGCTGGCTTATACAGTGAGCAGCAGGAATAATTTATTCCTGAAATCCCACCCAGCTCTGAAAGTCTGCTCGGGATCCTACGTCTATTTCTTGCAGCCCCACCATGTGGGTTCACCAGTGAAGAGAGCAGACCAGGCTCCTACCCTCAGTGCAGACAGATGTTGGGCACGTGGACACAGGCAGATGTGGCTGCTGGAAAACACACTATTAGGAAGTAGCAGGAAGGAGAGGACAAGGGGCTGTGCTCGCCAAAGAGGTGATGCTGGGCAAGGCCTGCAAAGAAGGAAAGGAGGGAACTAAGAACCTCCAGGCTAGAAGGCTCCGGGAAAGCGAGGGCCATGGTGCACATTCTCTTCAGCTCTTCCAGGAAGACCCCTAGAAGGGGAGTAGCTGGCTCAAACGGAATTTCTAGTCTTAGTTTCCTTATTTAAAAAAAAAAAAACACTAGGAAAAAAGTGCTTCTCTTATGCACTGGAGTTTGAAATCCAACCATTGCCGAAGAGCACCACAAGCATCCATTCTGCCGGGAGCCCCGCTGTCCCCATCCCGAGGGCCTACCTGACGGTGCAGACGTAGGTGCCCGAGTCCCCCCGCAAGGCCGGCAGGATCCACAGGGCACCGTCCTGGGCCCGCACCCTCGGCTCTTCCCCGGGGACCATCTGAGCAGGGCTGTTTCTCCGCCAGGTCAGAAGGTGCTGAGGGCTCCCGACGGCCCCCAACCAAGAGCGTAGCTGGGGGCACTTCAGAACCACGGGCTCGCCCTCCACCCGGAGTTCCGCCTTGTAGTGCTTGCCGAGAGACGAGCAGTTGCCTGCGGCCACGACAGACAGAGAGAAGACAGTTGGGCTTTAGGTCCCAGACCTGCCCGGATCCCCAAGACCTCCCTGGACCTCGGCCTGAGCCAGCTTCTGGAAGAGTGACATGCAGCAACGGAGGAGGGTGCTGCGTGGCCCACACAGAGCGACCTGCACCTGGCGGGACCTGAGTCCCTCCTGCCAGGAGCCCTGCTGTCCCAGCATTATGAGTTCGAAATTCCCAAATGACAAATCTAGGGCAACTGGCAATTCCAATTTACACTCTGTGCAAAGAGTTCAGTTAGCTTCATGGGTACCCAAAAAAGAAGTCACCTAAAATCTCGGCCACTTTTTTTTTTTTTTAACTTCTTGACCTTAAAAGTAGATTCCTACTAAATTCAGACAGAAAAACTTAGTTCTGACAGGCCGTGTGCTTCAATTCTGAGGTTGCATTTGGGAAGGGAAAATTCAGCACTTCTGTTTGCTCCTTTCCCTTCCACACCCAGGAGCCAGGAGAGGTGGGCCAGCACTGGCCACTGTCAAAGGCATGAGTGTCTGTCCCTTGTGCTTGACAAGGACACTCACTAGGTAACTCTTCCCCAGAGAAGCCTCAGGCCCACCCTTCGCTTCTTACCTGTGTGCTCCTTGGGTGGAGTGGTGAAGGCAGAAACACCCACTATCACTGTGCACAGGATGAACATTGCTCCCAACAACTTCTGGGGGCCACAGGAAGTAGAGATCTGACATCCAGCTGGCCACATCCTGGAGGAGGAGACAGAGGTCAGCAGGGCCTTGAACCCCACAGGGAGAACCCCTCAATGATGGCACCAATGCCAGGCTCTTACCCTTTGTCTTATAATGGGTGCACTTTTTTCCTAGTAATTTTTAAATAAAGAAACTAAAACAGGAAATTCCACCTCAGCTGCTGCTCTCCTTCTAGGCATCTTCCCCAAAGAGGTAAAGACATCACATTACAGTGATGGACGCACAGCCATGTTTACAGCAGTGTAACTCACAATAGCTAAATCTCGGAAGCAGCCTCTTTGTCCATCGACAGATGAATGGATAAAGAAAATGTATTTATACCCAATGGAGAACTGTCTGCCATAAAGAAGAATAAAACTTGAGTCATTTGTAAGAAAATGGATGCACGCTGAAGCTATGTGAAGTGAAGTAACTCAGACACACAAGTTTCAAAATTGCATGAGTTCTCTTATGTGAGAAACCCAAAGAATAAATAAAGAGCAAAATAACAGATAGATAATAAGTGGGGAGATAGATCTTTCTCACACGGGAAGGGGATCGAGAGATGGAGGGGAGGAGGAGGTGGAAAGTGAACGCCGAAAGGAATTAAGATGTGTAACATACATGCACCAACTCCCCAGAAGGAATGTAAACATTGTATACTGTGGGCACGGACTCATAAAAATATTTTTAAATAAGTAAGAAAACCCAAGAAGGATCTGACGAGACGAAGGAAGCAGGCAGCAAGTCACAGCTTCTCTGGAAGCCGGCACCCAGACACCTGGAAAAAACAGCTGCTCGGCGAGGAGAAAGTGAAGAGAGTTCCAGGGAGCAAGACAGAGCTGACAGGAAACCGGAAGGTCACAGAGAAACAACAGACGACTCGGGGCCGGGAAGGAAGCAGTCAGGAGTGCCAGCCCACGCTGTCGCTGGAGACGACCCCGACTCCACAGCGCAAGGTAAGCCGGAGAGGGCGGCAGCCCCGGGGACAACAACAGGCCGCGGCGCTGGCCCAGGAGGGTCGGCCCGAATCCTGCCTGCGCTGTGACTCTGAAAGCGACTCCCCCTGCGGCCGGGCTCACTGTGGGGAGGAACACGCGAGGGTGCCACGTGTCTGAGTGGTACACCAGGAGTCCTTTGGAGAAAGGGCTTCCTGTTTGAGACCGAGCTACTCTGGGGATCAGAAGTCACAGACCAGCCACACTCCAGTGCACATAGGATGATCACTGCTCCCAACAACTTCCGGGGCACACAGGAAGTAGAGATCTGCCATCCAGCTGGCCGCATCCTGGAGGGGAGACGGAGCGCTGCCTCTCAGGGTCCCTGGGGGCCTCCATGCCACAGTGACTGAGTGGGAGACAGACAGGTTTGAATGAAGGAAAGAAATAATAAAGATCAAAGCCGAACTTAATGACATAGAGATAAGATGAACAGTACACAAGGTCAATGAAACAAGAGTTTGTTCTTTGACAGGATAAACAAGATTGATAAACTTTTAGCCAAACTAACTTAAAAAAAAGGAGAGATGACCCCAAATCAACACAATCAGAGATGAAAAGGGAGTGGTTACACCATTTTAAAAACCTATATTCTGATAAATTCAGAATCTAGAAGAAACAGATACATATAACTTACCAAAATTGAACCAAGTAGATATAAAAATCCTAAACAGAAGAATAACAGGCAATGGGATTGAAGTAGTAATAAAAAGTCTCATAATGAAGAAAAGTTCAGGACTAAACAGATTGATTCACTGCTAGATTTTACCAGACCTTTAAAGAAGAGTTAACTCCAGAATTCTTCAAGCTATTCCATAAAACAGAAAGGGAAGGAATACTTCCAAACTCATTCTATGAGACCAACATCACCCTGTTACCCCAACCAGACAAGGGTACAACATAAAAAGAAAACTATACACCAATATCCTTGATGAACATCGATACAAAAATCCTTAATGAAATACAGACCACATGAACTGCACATTACAAAGATCATTCACTATGATCAAGCTGATTTCATTCTAGGGATACAAGGTGGTTTAATGTACCCAAGTCAATAAACATAATTCACCACGTGAACAGAATCAAGGATAAAAATCACACAGTCATCTCAATTGATGCAGAAAATGTCTTCAACAAAATTCAATATCCCTTCATGGTCAAAGCCCTGAAGAAACTAAGTACTGAAGGATCATACCTCAATGTAGTAAAGGCTATACACAAGAAACCCACAGCCAAAATCATTCTGAATGGGGAAAACCTGAAAGCATTTCCTTTAGTCAATAGAGTACCTGAAATTTTAGCTAAACTAATTAAGCAAGAGAAAGAAATAAAAGGGATACAAATAAGAAAGGAAGAAGTCAAAAAATTCGTATTTACTGATGGAATGATCCCATACTTAGAAGACCCTACAGACGACACCAAGAGACTTTCAGAGAAATAAAGAAATTCAGCAAAGTTGTGGGCTATAAAATCAGCATTGTAAAATCAGTAGCTTGTCTATATACCAATAATGAACTAGCTGAGAAAGAACCAGGAAAACAACTCTATTCATACACAATAGCTTCAGAAACAAAAATAAAATACTTAGGAATCACCCTAACCAAAAAAGTGAAAATCCTCTACAATGAAAACGACAAAACATTGGAGAAATTGAAGAAGACACTGGAATATAAAAAGACCTCCCGTATTCATGGATTGGCAGAATGAATACTGTTAAAGTGATCCTATTACCAAAGCGACCTACGTATTCAATGCAATCCCCAT
This sequence comes from Hystrix cristata, assembly GCA_004026905.1. NCBI lineage: Eukaryota > Metazoa > Chordata > Mammalia > Rodentia > Hystricidae > Hystrix > Hystrix cristata. Next base: position 12,731 of record PVJO010019307.1, on the reverse strand, counting down.
CAAAATCCCGATGACATTCTTCACAGAACTAGAAAAAACAATCCTAAAATCCATGTAGAGACAGAAAAGACCCGGGCTGGCCACAGAAACCCCAGGCCAAAAAAGCAAGGCAGGAGGCATCACGATACTGGTTTTAAATTATACTACAAAGCCATAGTAACAAAAAGAAAATGTACTGGCACAAAAATAGACACACAAACCAATGGAACAGAATAGAGGACACAGAAACAAACCCATGAAACTACAGCCATGTGATTTTTGGACAAAGATGCCAAAAATATATGTTGGAGAAAAGACAGTCTCTCTTCCATGTGGTGCTGAAAATGCTGGATATCTGCATGTAGAAGACTGAAACTAGATCCCTGTCTCTCAGCCTTTCAAAAAGTATCAATTCCAGAAGGATCAAAGACCTAGGATAAGACTTGAAACTCTCATGCTGCTAGAAGAAAACAGAGGGGAAGCTCCAGTCCTGACGGACTCCAGTAGCACAAGAAATAATAGCAAGATTCTGCAAAAGCAACTACGTCACATTACAGTTTCTGCACAGTTACAGACACAACCAAAAGAGCACAGATACGGCCTACACAAAGGGAGAAAATCTTTGCCAGAGGCTCTTCTAATAGAAGACTAATACCTAGAATATATAAAGAACTCAAAAACTTCATGCCAAAAACTCAAGTCGCCCACTCAACAATGGGCGCCAAATTGCACAGACTCTTCTCAAGTGTCACAAGTGGCCGATAAGTATATGAAAAATTTTCAACATTTTTAGCCAAAAGGAAAATGCAAATTCAACCTCCACCGAGAGTCCCTCTCACCCTACAGAAAGGCCATCATCAAAAATACACGGAACAGTACAGGCTGGCAAGGATGGGGGTGGGCTTCTGCGCTGCTCCTGCGGAAATCAGTAGGGAGGTTCCTGGAAAAAGTTAGGGACCGAGCTTCCGTTGGTGCAGCGACACCACTCCTTGGTGAGTATGCTAAGGAACCAAAGTAGGCTACAGGGACAGCTGCACGGCCATGTTGGCTGCGACACAACTCACAGCAGCCAAACATGGAACCAGCCTTGGTGCCCATCAGCACATGAACCAATGAAGAAAATGTGGTGCGTAAATACACCGCGCAGTATTATTCAGCCGTAAAAAAGAGAACAAAATTTTGTCATTTGCAAGAAAATAGATAGAACTGGAGATCACCATGTTGAACAAAATAAGCCAGACTCAGGGGCTGGGGATTTAACCCAGTGGTAGAGTGCTTGCTTAGTAAGCACAAGGCCCTGAGTTTGAATCCCAGCACCCAAAATAATCATAATCATAATCATAATCATGATAATAAGCCAGACTCAGAAAGACAAGCATTGCATGTTCTCCCTGATGGGTGGAATCAAAAAAAAAAAAAAAAAGATGATAATGAAAGCAGAAGGAGATTATTAGACAAGAGGAACGGAAGAAGGGAATGGAAGAGAGGTGTAAGGGGGGATGATGTAATAAAAATACATTGTGCATATCAAAACCCAATATTTCTCAAATTAATAGGCACTAACAAGAAAAGAAAAGACTAGAAAGGTCGAAACGTTTGTAGCTGCTCCTCCACGGTTCTGTTTGCTGAGCAGCCCTAACATCAAAGCCTGGACACACGCAGGCCACTGGGAATGGGCCTTCCTCGCCTAGGTCCCTGTCTCCCCAGCACTGTGCCTCAGCACCCCACTCGTCTGCCGGAGGCCACTGCTACCACCGTCCATCTGGGTCTGGGCTCCACACCGTCCTCTTGCTGCGGTCCGACCTTGCCCCACTGGAGGGAATGCACCTTTCCCTCCCCCACCCCGCAGTGTCTCTGCCACTCTGTGGTTCCCCACAGCCTTCGGGACCATGACACACAGGAAGAGCCTGCTTCACCTGCTTCAGTTTTACCCCCAACTCTTGTTTGATGAATGAATGAATGAGAGAGTAAGTCACTAGAAGGCACTTGCCAGAGAGCTTTCCTGTAACAGTTGTCCCTCTGCATCTAAAGGTTGCACATCTGCAGATTCACCAACTATGGGTGAAAAATAATCAGAAAGATAAATCACATTCTTCTCATCAACCCAGGCCGTTACCTGTTTGGCCTTGAATGGTGGGATCCTGACTCACAGCAAGCTACTGCGCCTGCCCCACCCCGGGTTCCTCTGCTCACTCCGAGACAGAAATCACAGAGCAGCGTGCAGGTGGGAGTCCGCGCGCGGTGTGGGACTCCTGGCCTGGCTCTGGAGGAGGCGACAGGAAAGCTTTTCTACTCTAAGGTGCTGGCTGTCGCCACCGCAGGAGCAGAGGCTGCAGGGAAGTCCTTCTGCATGTTCTGCACGGACCCACCTACTTCTTGTAACAGACGGAAGGCAAGGCTGGGGGCGCAGGCCTTTCTCATTCTGCCTGACTCTCCGCTTGAGGGGTTTTTATTCTCCTCATGCTTAGGCAGTGAAAGGCAAAGTCCACAGTTGCTTCATGCTGACCAGAAGGCACAGACCTCTTGTGACAGCTCTAGCAGCCTGCGTGGGCCAGATCACGCCCCCGAGGGTGGAACCTGGACGTCCTCTCTACCAGCTGTTTAGCATAGCTGGGGGCCATGCAGAATCTGGATAAGCAATACTAACAACCAGTGACTCAACAACAGATTGTAGCAGAGTCCCACTTCTCAGAGTCACTTCTTTGGGTCCCTTAGCCAAGATATTGCCGAAAGGCTGGAAGCCATCCCAAAAGCCCTGCGGACAGGCGGGGCTTCCCGTGAGCCAGGGTCACAGCTCTGAAAGAATACAGGGCGCAGAAAAAGCCATCTCTTCGGTGATGCCTAGGCTCCCCAGATCTGGTCACGCACCCCATTAAGCTTCTTTTCTGGACAAGATGCCTGACAGGTCTAATGAGTCCATGCCCGAGAAATCCTTAGAAATCAGTGCTGGGCTTGAGCTGTATTTTAACAGGCATCAAGAATGTGCTGGAGTTTAGAACCAGGACAGTCACAGAGAGAGAGCAGGGGGATCCCTTGCTCTGATTCCATGGAAACCCGTGTCTGTTCTCCCTTTAGAGAAACAGGAGCACCGCACTCAATGTGCGAGAAGCCCCACAACGGAGCAGGAATGTGGCGCATCTCATCTTAGCCCACCGTCCCCACCTGAAGTCACTATCTGAGTGACACAGGAAGAAGGCCCAGAGGTGGACCCAGGACAGAGTAGGCAACTCTGGTGTCCAATTCTCTTTTCCTGCCTGCTATGTCAAGGGTCACCCAGGCCCCGCTGGTGTGACAGTGATGTTTCTTGGGCAGGATTGGGCCTGAAGGACCCAAGAGCCTCTTCAGTCCAGGTGCCGATTTCCCCCTTGGAGAACCATACTCAGTCTTGGGCTTGAAGTAGGTGCTCCCGGCCAGCCCTCTCTGAGGAGCTGGGGCAGGCCACACACACTGACTTCAACCCAGAGTCACGGCTCCCATTGAAAGCTGTCAGTAGATCTTTGGGGCCTTGTGGGCTACCCTGAGGTGAAGCAGAACTGGGCCAGCCAAGAGCTGCACCTTTTTTGCAATCCCCAGTCCTGCTTGGTCTCCTCTGCTGATCTCTGTTGTTGAAGACCCCAAAGACCTCTTCCACTGAAGTGGACAACAGGAGCTGTGGTCCTTCCTCCCTCAAGATTTTGTGACTTGCTTTGGCCATCTAGGACAATCTGTGTCATAAACGTGTGTTGCCATTAAGGCATTTCCTTCCTTCCACAGATTCTGGAGCAGAGCTGGTACTTTCTCGGAAGGCCTCTGAGAAGCAGTTTGGGAACACTGCACACAAGCTTAAATATCGCATGGTTTCTCTTCTATGAAAAATCCGAGGTGTAAAGAAAGAACAAAATAAAAGGTACACGATAGAAGACAGGGAGCTAGAGCTTTCCCAAAGGGAACAGAATCAAGAGATGGAGGGAGGGAGAAGGGAAGAGAAGGAAAAAAGGAACTAAGATGTGTTATGTACATGTGCCAACTCCACACAAGGAAGGTGAACTTTATGTACTACAACCATGAACTAATAAAAAAAAAAGTAAAAAATAAAGTTACTAAGTATTTTAAAAAGAACAGTGCAGGGTTTCATTTCCTTAATTTACCTCTTTAATCCTAATTAACAGGTCTGGCTGACTATCTCGTCATTGCTTCAGGAGCACAGGTTACAGACCTTCATCCTGGTCCCGCGGGCAGAGTTCTCGGGCCCACTTCCTCCCTGAGTCATGGAACGTCACGCCAGCTACCTAAGCTGCTCCCAAGACTGTGCATCTTTCCATCCGGATAAAAATCAAACAGAGAACTCGTCCACGAGTCTGTCAGGGTTCTCTGAGAAGCCACCACACCTCTCTTCACCTTGTCCATGACTGCAAAGGGGACCTGCTCCTGACAGTCCCTGCACCTCCCTTTGGCACTTCCTGGGATGGGAGCGATTCCCTTGAGCAGGGTGAGTATCGGCTTATTTCCCACCTCAAACTCACCAGCAATGGGAATGGTAGGGAACCTGGTCTGTGGGACAGAGAGGAAGAAATGTTTCTAAAAGCAAGACCTAGGATGGACAAACTTCAGGAAAGTACAGCTTATTCAGTCAAATCTTACTTTGGCTAAATTATCATGGTGCCTCATTGCGATGTGTTTCTGCATTTAGAAGCCCAGCCTACTCTAAGATGGTACTAAGGAGGCCCATGAAAACAGTTCACAGGGGTGATTACCCTTCGGCCTTGTGTGACTTCAAAGGCTAATCAGGATCTGACATCCAGAAATGTACCTGTGCACCCCGAGTTGAGTCGGGGAACAACTGAACACCCTCCCCCTTACTTAGGATGGTCTCTGGAAGCTCTCATCTGGGCCCTGGGGGTTCTAGGCCCTGTAATACATCGGAATGCCCTGGAAGCTCTCAAAAGCTACCGATACCCAGGCCAATGAAGTGGAGAAGGGGAGCCCCAAATCAGGATTCTTTATGTTCCCCGAGGTTACCATAACATGCAGCCAGGAGCAGACCACCCACACAGCCCTTTGGAAACCTGTTGCCTGAAAGCCATGTGAATGGAATTCCCATCCAGACCTTTTTGCTTTTTCTAAATCCCACCGGAAAAAAGGCTTCCTCTAAAGACAGAGCCTGCCGTTCAGGACGGACAGGACCCCAAGGAGGGGGACGAAACTGTCAGGCAGGCACTGGATGGAGTCAGGGGTCACCCAGGAGGCCACCAGAGAGTCATGTTTTCAGTTTTGGAGGAAGCAGGTGGCATCAGTGGGGCTGCCCTGAGAAAGATGGCTTCTCATTACAGATAGAAAACACGGTCGGGAAGTCAGACGTTTGCAGGGATTGTGGCCTGCACCAACTTCTGTCCCAAAAGCCGCAGAGGAAGAGCCACCCCATTGAACCAGCCCAGCTCCTGCGCCCACCCGTCCAGGTCCTTTGTTCACACTCCCCGCCCCCAGGAAGTCTGGGTCATCTTGCACCCCAGACAGGTCCACCGCCCAAAGTTCCCATCCCCTTCCCCTGCCTCCGCCACCCTGGGCTGACACCCACAAGACCTCGCCTCGCACAGACGAGCCACAACCATCCACCAGCCTGAGCAGCATGTCAGAGCTGCCCGCGTGACCCTAGACAACCCCCAGCTCAGCTTCTCCCAGCCAGATTTCACAGAACATGGGTTTGTTCCTGGGGATAAAGGCTTGCGTCTGCTAGAGCACCTCATCCTCATTACAAACATGGGAGTAGGGAATAGGCTTGGAGACATGAAGTAACTTGCCCGAGGCCACAGCTCCCGTGGGAGGATAAAGTGGGGTATGAACCAAGGTCTGGAGAAGCATCGAAGCCTGAGAGGTGCGGGGGCTCCAAGGCCCCTCAGTTCAGCAGCCCGCCGCCCTTCCAAGCTCAGAACACACCATCGGGGCAGCTCGTCAGCACCTTCCATCGGCCCTGGGCATTAAGAGGCTATGCCAAAGGGCACGGTGCAAATCCGCTTCCCTCCAGCGGGGTGGCTGCGGCAGGTGGCATCGCCTGTGTGGGGCTCAGTGTCCTCACTGCGAAACGGACAGGACATGGTGGGCACTTCAGGACAGGATGGCACAGTACACAACAAGCTCGGCACAGTGCCAGCAGAGAAGAAACATGTGACAAATGCTAGCTCGTGGCAGCGTTTGATGGAAGCAGAAGCAGAAAGTGGGACATGAAGGACGTGCTCGGGGACACACGGGGGCAGACCTGAGTGGAAAGTCAGCCTCTGAGGTCGGCATTCTGCCTGGTTCCTGCTCAGATCTGCCCTGTAGAACAATGAGATAAGCGTCGCACTTGTGTACAACATACTCTGATCATTTCCACGGCCTGAGAACGTGCAGATAGCTCGGCTGCAACCAAGCTAAGGGGGTCACAATGCCAGAAATGTGTGCGCTGGTGCCCAGTGCGGTCACTAAGTCCAAGTGCATAAATCTAAAAAGTAGAAGCTTTTGAGTGTGCAAACCTGCAGCCCTGAGAACAGAGATGCACGCTTGTACACGTGAGGCCAGGAGCGCTCTGGTTCCTCTGGCCTTCGTGCAGACCGGCATCTCTGGGGACCTGAGCCTGGAACCCTCTCCTGTCCTCACTCTGTCATCTACAGCTATGCGATCTTGAGCAACCAGAGTTGTTTGTGCAATCTGGGTCATAGTTTCCCCATCTCCGAAATGCGTAAGTCGGGCTAGGGGAAGCCCCTTCCCAGGTGGACAACCACGAGTTCTAAGCTAGTGTGGACTGGAGCTTGGGCCTGGGGCCTGGGTGCAGCTCCAGTTCCTACGGCATCAAGTCAAGGGCTTAGTCCACAAACGCTGAACCGAGCCTGCTCACTTGCTGCCGGTCCCATCACCAGCACAGGACAGCACCATATTCAGCTTTCCAAGGCCCCCCGGACTCTGAGAGGTGCCACTGGGTGGCCAGGATTGGGGACAGGACACTGGCAGGCACTGGGGTTGGGGACACACTGCTAGTGGATGCATACGCTAAACCAAACATCACTTTCAGCCTCTTAGGACCTGAGTGTAGGAAACAACTCAAATATGTGAATAGTCAGTCCTCGGGAAAACTTGCCCATCTGAAATATAACATGGGCAGAAGCAGCAAGGACAGAAAGATCAGAATAGCAGAGAGAGACCCCGCAGTGTCCCAACCCAGGGCACGTGTGACACTCACATCCAGGCCATCCCTGCCACAGGTCGGAGCAGGACTGAGTTTCCAAAGCAGGAGACTGTGGTTCCTGCAGATGGCCATGACCGTGTCTCCCACCCCACACAGTCCGCGGTGATGTCCCAGGCTGCCACCAGGACCTGGAGTCCAGCTCAAGTCCTGGGAATGCAGGCTGGCACTCACATATGACCCACAGAATGTGGCCAGAGTGATGCTGGGACACTGAAACTGGATCAGAAAGATGGGCCACCACCCAGCTTCCCGGGGAGCGCCCTCTGTGGGAAGCCGGCCTCTGCGTAAACAGTTGGGCCATGCGAGACCCCAGAGCTGGGCAGCCAGGAGTTGGGCTGTGGCAGCCTCCCTAGAGCCCCTAAAAGCACGCCACAAGAGCGAAGCCATCTCAGCCTCTCAGGGGAGTCCATTCGCCAGCTGAGAGCCACTGCTGGACCTTAGTCAGGGCATCGCCCATCTTTCCCAGGAGCCATGGTACAGCATGCGTGGAGTATAATAAAATGGTTGTCATGCCGAGCCACTAAGTTTAGGGTAATTTTTCATGTAGCAATAGGCATAGAGGAGTCTCAATCCAAAGCAGACTGAAGGTAGCAAATTAAAGAGAGGGAAGGCCTGGGAGAAGGAAGCCCACACCACAAAGGGCAGTAGCAGACTGCCTGGTCACAACGGAGCCAGGAGGACCTCGGGGACAGATGCAAGGACAGAAGAGCTCGGCCACGCGGGGCACAGGGGAGCAGACACAGCATCCCGTCCGTGTCACTGTGCCCACGAGAGCATCAGGGTATCACAGAACAGAGCGGCAAGGCCCTTGATGGCTGGCCAGATGACAAAGAAGAGTTCACATTTGTTCAAAGTCCTTTTACCCGCAGGACCAGGCAGTGAACGATATGGGGTGTAATCAAAAACTAAGGTGAAAGCTTAAGTAAAAAATTAAAAATGTATTACAGTAAAAGACGCATTGCAGTTAACTCCCCTCCAAACTCTTCCCCTTGCTTCAGATACATTTCGTCGTTGTTGTGGCTTTCTGCAACAGCTCTGAAAGTCCTCTTTCACGAGTGTCTTCAGTTGCGCTAGTGTGGCCACCTCTGTGTCTTGAATCAATTCAAAATGTTCGTGGCAATTTCTGTCAAACGAAAACATCACACTGTCTCTTCATTCACTTCACTCACCAGATCTGGCACTGTCCTACTCTGATTCTTCCCCAAAGTCAAAATGACCGCGAAAGGTAAAAGTTTTCAGGGGCCGGGGATTTAGCTCCGTGGTTAGAGTGCTTGCCTAGCAAGCGCAAGGCCCTGAGTTCCATCCCCGGTACCAAAAAAAAAAAGTTTTCAATCAGTTCAGGAGATGGAAGCAGCCACAACGGCACAGCTAAAGAAACTCACAAAAGAGGACTTCCAGCCAGAGTTCTTGGCAAGAACAGTGGGATGAGTGTTTGAAGCAAGCATCACTATTTTGAGGGGGAATTGTGGTAATGTATCTTTTACTGGGACAAAGTTCTTTAAAACTTGAACAGTCATCATATTTTTTATCAAACTTCACATTTTTTATGAAGATAACATTTTCACTGCCTCCCAGCGTGTTTCCCTTTTTGCTATTCTGCATCATTCTGCCACAGTGGCCCAGGAAAGGGGAAGAGCAAAGACTTTTTTCAGCGAGGGGGGGAAGGAAATGTGTAAGAAGTGGAGGAAACACTTTCTTGGTAGGAAGGAGATGTCGAAGCAAAAGCCCTCTGGGGCCCAGGGCAATGGGAGGGCAACTGTGAGAGGAAACAGACGGTCCTGCTTCCTACTTCAGGCTTGGAACCTGAGCTCAAAGAGACAAAAGGGAAAGACAGAGGGCGCTTCCCCCTACTCTGGGTCCCTAGGGAAGGCTGGGCATCCTCACCATGATGGGGAGCCGGGGAGAATGGAGATAACAGGGCACCTGTTGGTACAGGCATGCGCAAGCCCCTTTTCTGCTGCCCTCGGTCTGCGTCAGTGGGAGAGTGCTGTACTTTCCCTTGTGCGCCCAGTCCAGTGCCGAATGGGAGGTAAACACGCCATGGACACAGACCTCAGAAGTTGCCTTGTGAGCAGGTAGATGCAGGGACATCTCCGTGGCCCCAGCAAAGGCCCTGGGTCACACCTGCCCCGCCATTCTCTCCAAACACAGCCTCCCCTGTCCTCAACACCCTCCTGACAGGAGGGCTGGGTGGGCACCTAGAGGGCTGAGTTTCTTCAGGCAACTCAAGAGGGGTAGATGGAGCCGGACAGAAGGTAACCTGAGGTAGCAGCTAGTTCCCTTCCCAGTGGAAGGTGGCCTGGGAGCCATTTGCCATTCCTACTAGAAACGTTAATAAAGAAGCCAAGCACAGGGAGCATGCCTGTAATCTCCACACTCAGGAGGCTGAGGCAGGATGATCACCGCACGTTCAAGGCAACCTGGGCTACATAGTGAGTTCAAGGCCAGCCTGAACTACACGGTGAGACCCTGCCTCAAAATAAATAAATAAATAAATAAATTAAATTTAAAAATTAAAAAAAGTTTTGAAAAAAAGAAAAAGTTAATAAAGGTACATTGGGGGTGCAAGTATAAATTTTCACCATGCTACATCTGTTTTAGAAATGTTTCCCTCCAAGACTGCTAAGCGGTCAGAACAGATGGATTTTCTCCTGCTCTGGAAGACCATCCTCACTCTCTGGACACCGTACCCCCAAGATTGGCTGGTCCCTGGGAGTCCCCAAGAGCAGCAGCAGCTGCCCAGAGCCCTGCATCCAGAGTAGCCATGAGGAAAGACAAAATTCAAAAACAGAAAGAAAATACTAATAAGTCGAAGGATGTTTATCCACCCCATGTGGGAAATCCCTCGCCACCAGAAAGGCCTGCCTGTGACCTGGAGATGTCCACGCTGGTCGGGATTTCCAAAGACTTCGGAAGTCCCCCCAGGAAACCGTGGGCCCTGCGCCAGGGCGTGGCGAGTTGCGTCCCACACTCAGCCCTGAGGCTCTTCGTGGCTCCCGGCCGTCCACAGCTGGCTGCTGCGGGGAACACCTGGAGGGGCGTCCATCTGTCCCACGTCCTCCCTGTGAGGATGCTCCCACCCACCACCAGCTGGTCCTTTTCGTCTTTGGAGCCCACGTTTTCACTTCCCCGCACCCCAGAAGTCAGGCCCGGCAAGAGACAGGAAGCAGCAGCGCCAGGGCCGGCTGCACATGACTCCCAGGTGGCTCCTCTCTAGCCCGCACCCCGCCAAGCTGTGGCCGTGGGGAACGCTGTGTACCCACAACCCGGCGCAGCATGGCGCCGGGTCCCCCTGGGGACCAACACTGCTTCCTTCCTGCTGCCGCTTCTCCTTCGGAGAACAGCCTAGGCCGCCCCAGGCCCAGTGCTCAGTCTGTATGATGTGACCCTGAGCTGCTGGGGGTTTTTTTCTGACAAGCCGGGGTTTGTTTTCTTTTCTTTTCTTTTTGAGACAGGGTCCCACCATGTTGTTCAGGTTGGCCTTGAACTCACCATGTAGCCCAGGCTGGCCTGGAACTCACAGCACTGCTCCTGCTCAGCCTCCTGAGGGCTGAGATTACAGGCACAAACCACCATGCTCAGCTCAATCAGCTGTTCTGGCAGTGGCCGGGTCCTGGGGTGGCTGTGTGGGCCATCACAGTCCGACACAGCCGACGGATGAAAGTACAGCACGAGCAAGGAAAGCAGTGGTACTAGCCGGCAGTGGTGGTGCAAAGAAGGCAAGAGGATTGCTGTGAGTTCAAGGCCAGCCTGGGCTACGCAGCAAGACCCCGTTTCAAAAATACCAACAGGAAAAGAAAAGGTAAAGCTGGGTCAGCCCCACGTGTGACACGGGTGGGTGCGCATGGCGCTTAAGAAGAAACGTTAGGGTATATGTGCATTTTCCACAGCAGTAACCAAGGCCTGCGCGCTCGGCACCATGGCCCTGCTGGGTGCAGTCAGACGTCCGGGCTGCGCCTCGACACCCCCCCATGTAATCACGCAGGACTGAAGTCAGGGCGGCAGGCATCCTGGGCTCCTTCCTGGCGCCCTGGTCCTGGTCCAAGCTCACACGGACGCAGTGTGTGGGGCTGAGGCACCCACATTCTTGCTGGCTGTCCTCGGTGCTCGCACTCAGGTCCCACACGCCACCCGGCTTCCGTGACCCTCCACAGGGGCACGACAGGGCCTTGTTTCTTCAAGTCCAGGAGGACTCAGCCCACTGCTTCAAACTCTGCGCCCTTTGCAATGACCTCCAGACACTGCACGAAGAGCCCCGCCAGTGGCCCCACACCCAGCTCTTCCTCCCCACCCCGAGCCCCATTTCCGCGCTTCTTCACCCAGAAGGCAGCACAGTCCACCGTGTGAAGTCTCCGCTCCCGGAAGGGCTGGACTTTACAACGCGTGAATCAGCAGGAGTCACCCTGGAATTCCACCTCCTGCACACAGTCAGCAAACACTCTGGGGACACGGGCTCTAGGAAACATGAAAGTCACCCCAAACTCCGCATAACCTCTTTTTTGTTTGGTTTGGTTTGAGACAGGCTCTTGCTATGTAGTTCAAGCTGGCCGTGGACTCAGGGCCATCTTCCTGCCTCTTCCCAAATCTAAACGCCCGTTTCCCACAGAGTGCTCCCAGGACGGCATCATGAACCACACTAGCGAGAAATGCAGATTCTCAGGCCCATCTCCGCTGAGGGAGTAAGAATCAGCTTCGTGTGGACTGCAAGCTCCCAGTGAGGCCAGCAGCACTGATCTCAAAGGACTTTGTCCCCAAATAACCCCTCGCAGGCTTGTGGCTGGACACCGACCTGTCTGCCAAGAAGCAGCTCTCACAGTGGGCCCCGACTGACTGCCCACCCACGGCTGCCAGCCAGAAACCCTGATGAACCCACGTCTGGTTCTGGGCGGGCCAAGTTCAGGAACACTGGTGAAGGCACCTCGTGATGTGCCCACAGGAGAGCAGAGGATGGCACGTAAGGGACAGCAGCATAAGGGGTGCCTGCGTCTGCCCCGCTCCTCCTGCCTCCACCGTGTGGTCGCGCGAGGCCGACAGTGACCCACGGTTGGGCTCAAGCTGCACATGGGGTGCAGGGAAGCCCGAGGCAGACCCCGAAGGGCCCTCCGGCCAAAAGACAGCGTGCGGCAGGTACCCTCCCCACGGCCCCTGCCCTGCTGGACGCGCCTCCCGCCCAGAGAACCCAGAGGGCAGAAGGATGGAGACGAAAATGCGGAAGCTGGAGGGGCTGTCAGCAGACCTGCTGGGGGGCACTGGCTGAGCGGTGCTGGGGCAGGTGATGCCCCCGAGGGAAGGGACAGGGAGCCGAGTGCGAGGGTGCAGAAGGTGCAGCCCACACCAGGCAGAGCACTGGGGGCCAGGAGCGCGGGGCACATCTCACTGCCGCGGTCTGCTCAAGAGGAGACGGACTGTGACCAAGCTCCCGGCAGGTTAGGAGGCAGAGTGGGAGCGGGGGCGGGAGGTCCTGGGCCCTGCGGCCGAAAGACAAGGCTGCGCCCCCAAAAAGGAACAGGATTAGGGAGCGGGGGCTCCAAACAGGAAGAGCGGAGAACAGGCC
>PVJO010019306.1:0-34538 GCA_004026905.1 Hystrix cristata | reverse complement strand
TAATGTTTATCTTGTGCCATTGTATGTTGGAAGTGCTTAACTTTCTTTTCATTTGCACAGGGGCTTGCAGCTAGGAGTCTGCCTTAAATCTCAGAGGAGACTTTGGACTTGGACTTTTCAGCAATGCTGAAACTGTTAGGACTTTGGCAACTCTTGGAGATGGACTAAACGCCTTTTGCATGAAGGAATGTACATGAGTCTTTGGGGGACCAGGGGTGGAATGTTATGGTCTGTGTCTAGATGTCCCCCCTAAAGCCTCATGTGATCTACAGTATGTGATTACTTAGTCCACTGATTGGTTTGGCATAGTTCTGCTGAGATCAAGGATGTGGTACTAGGATTAAGGGTGCTAGGAGTAAGGTGGGTAGTCCAGATAAAATATAAGGGATAGAAAGAGGCTTGTCTATCCCCTTTGCTTACCCCCTTGCTTACTTGCTGCCTTCTGCCTGTCGGCCATGCCATCCTGCCTTGGATCCAACTGATTGTGGACTGAAACCTCTACAAACTGTGAACTAAATAAACTTTTGCTCCCTTATGTTTGGGTGTCAGGTATTTTGTCTCAGCAATGAGAGATACGTGACTAAAACTATGACTGAAATAACAGTTGCAACGTCAGGTGCTGGTAAGACTGTGGCGGAACTAGATCACTACTACATTGCTGACATAAAGACAAAATTGTACAGCCGCTCTCAAAACAGATCGGTGATTTCCTATAAGACTAACATGCAATTACCAAGTCACCTAGCAATTGTGCTCTTGAACAAATAACATAAAAAACTGTACATTAATATTCACAAAATCTTTTTGTAATAGTTAAATACAAGGAACAGATGAGATGTCTTTTAACAGGTAAGTGATTAAACAAACTAGTACATACATTCTGTGGACTACTACTTAGGAATTAAAAGGAACCAACTGTGGATGCAAACAGTAACTTGGATGAATCATCAATGAATTACGCTAAGTGAAAACAAAAAGCCAATTTTTTATTTAAGATTTTTTTATTTTTACATTTTTATTAGTACATGTTTGCAGTGCATAATGATTATATTCATTGTGGGGAGTTGGTACATGTACATAACGCATCTTAATTCTTACTTACCTTCCCTTCTCGCCTCTTCCTCTCCAACTCCATCTCTTCATCTCCTTTTCATTTCCAAAAGATGTGTCTTAAAATTTTTCACACTATATGATTCCATTTATATAACTTATTTTTTTTTTTTACCCATGGTCTAGTGCATGCTGGCCAAGCACTCTGTCACTGTGCTACATCCTCAACCCTATGTAACATCTTTTAAATGACAAAATTTAGAAATGGAAGATAGTAGTGGTCAGTAGTTGACAGGTTAAGGATGGAGGTGGGAAGAGTTAAGCGTTGTTATAAAAGGGAAACAGGGAGGGATCCTTGTGGTGAGGAAATGTTTTGTGTGTCCACTGTGGTGATGGATACATGAACCTACATATGTAAAGAAATTGTATGGCACTAAATGCACACACACAAATATCTACATGTGGAAGTGGGGAAATACAAACAAAATAGGTAAATTGTATCAATGTCAATATTTTGGTTGTGATATTATACCCTAGTTTTGTAAAATGGGGGAAACTAGTAGAACGTATTCTCTGTAGTTTTGCTTACAACTTCATGTAAATTTGCAATTATCACAACAAAACTTTCTCCTAAAATGTTTTATTAAATATATCTTTTTTTCCTCCTAACATTCTATTTTATATCCTTTACCGGATTTCTTGCACATAATGACAAAATAAAGATATTTTGTGGATTACTTCAGAAAGTAAAAAGAAAATAGTAAGAAAGATAAATGCTCCCAGCTAACCATTCTTGGTTCCAGTGTTTCACCAGCTGAGTCAGTCATATTAAGAATAATCATCTTTAATTAAAGGAGTAGAGTTTGGAAGAAAGCACTTGCCATAGATATGTCAGGCAGTATTTTTTGATAATGAGGTGTTTAAGGCCTTTGTTCTTAGAATTTATATTGTGCCTGGCATGCCAGAATGGAAGGGACATTTCTCTTCAAGTCTATCTGTTCTATCTCTCTACTGCTGCAAAAAATTGTTCTCTACAATGTATTCATAATAAGCGATGATTACTATTATTAATACTAATAGCCCCAACAACATTATACAGTATAATGGCTCCACTGATTATACTGAGAAATTTGATAAATCTTATTTTCCTGAGCTCATCCTGAAATTTCTTCTTGCTCAATATAATCTTATTATTTCTCCCTTAGAATACCCTGCCTGTTACTTCCTCTCTAATTATAGATTCTCTGGGTTAGGCTTTTTCGTTCTGGTTTCCTCTTCACTGCCTAGAGCACAGCAGGCACTCTCTAAATGCTGTTCCACTTTTTATGTTGACATTTTCAAATGGAGACAGGTGGCTTCACAAGGCGGGGCAGTCAATGTATCAGCCAGGATTAATTTGATATCTGCTTCAACCTCATTGTAATATTGATTCTTCTCCAAGCATCTTGATTTTTGGAAGATTATTGCTGATAATCCTGATTTACTCATTCCTTTGAAAATTTTAAAATCCAACTCAAATAGTCATTTTTTTGTAATCCCATTGTTTACAGTAATATTTCATTTTAAAATATGTAAAGTCATGATAAATTGACATTTGGGAATTAAATGCTGACAGTACTATTTTCAGGTTTATTGTTACTATATAACACAGACCTCCAACGAGATTAGCATTTGAATTCATAAATTTACAAACTGGAGTAGGGGAATGAAGTGTATATCAAAGAGATAACTAAGTAGCAATTGCATTATTTACTACTATGATGTTTTCAAAAAAGTAAGTAAATCACAGAGACACAAAATGACTTAAAGAAATTGCAGGAAATGTATCTAAATTACAATAACATGACAGGTAAAATAAAATAGAATATAGGTAAAATAAATTAGACGTTGTTGCCTGAAAGTGATATAGGAGATATGGCGTGGCAGAGCTGACTGAGGAAATGACCCATACCTGTCAATTACAAGATCTCAGGACAGCGCCAAATAATTCTCAGGACCCCGTATGTAGAACTTCTTGCAGGCTCCCACAAGATGTGGATGTAAGAGAGAAGAGATGCTTGGGGAGCCTGCTATCCTGACTTTTCACGGTAGCTCATGCTGCGTTTCTCAGATGCAGTGAGTACTTTTATTTTTGCTTTTATCTTCTTTTTCTCTTGTTCTGTCCAAGTTCACTCTTCAGAGATGGTTTCTCCCATACCCATTCACCTGGCACTTTTCAAAAAAACTTTCAGCAGTGTTTGGCTTGTCTCATCTAATTCTTTGTTCGAGGCAAGAAGGCCCTGGAATACTTTTGATTGGTGAGGCATTTCTAAAGAAACTGCTTGATAACAGAATTGACCATATTTTCTACAGTGGGGGCCTGTCAAACAGTGAGCTCAGTGAAGGTGTCTAGCAAGTACTCATTGAAATAGCCTCACAGACAAAAAGTACACACAAATCTATTACGACAAGGCAGAGAGCAAATCCAATGCAAATAGAGTTTGTGTGGACCAGTATCTTCTTGCTGAATACGTCCGTGTAGAAAAAGCAATCCTTGCTGACTTGAGAGATTTAGCGCCTTATCTGCAGGAAACACCACTGTCTTAGAGGAACTCTCAGGAGGGAGGGAGAGAGAGAGAGGTCTGACAAGAGGCGGTGAAAACGATCAGAGCCACAGAGGTATTAGTCATGAGAAATGTGGCTTTGCGTTTGGACAGCCTGGGCAATTCCACCTCCGGGTATCTGTTCGGCCACTAACCAATCTTTTGACCTATAATTGTAGGCCCAAACTTCGTACCATTTTCTCCAGATCAAGTAACTAAACGCCCAAGGTTAGACAAAGCATGGGGGGAAAACCAAATGGTTCCCTGCCCAGAGGATAATAGGGTACAATGTGCGGTGACAATGGGCAAGGGTAATACAATGCAGCGAGTATGCTCGAAGCTCGGCATGGAGGAGGCGCCATTATTCCTGCTCTCTAAAATGGTGTCACTGCGCCTGGGTCTGAGATGTCCCCAAGGCTGAAATAAGGAACTTATTCCACCCTTTTAAAATAAATTTGTAAGTTTGCTGACTCCTGTCTCAGGAAAAACAAAACAAAACAAAAAAATAAACAACTTCAGGATGCGTCAGAAAGAGACACGACTAGGGTTCATTAGGCAGAGCCTGCAGGCTGCATTCGAGAATGGAGCCCCTGTGCTCAGACAAGTGAGACACATCACAAGCTGGAGTGGTGTACATTTAAGAGGTGCCTTTGAGGTAGGAGTAGGGCGTGGTTTGAGCTGGCTGGGAAGGTGGGCGTGGCCTGGGGGAGTGGCCTAGACCTGACGTCAGCCTGGGGCGTGAAATCCAAACGCCCTCTTCTCACAGGATGGAGAAACTCTCACTAGAACAGAGCCGGGCAGACTAGAAATGGTACTCTGGCTTGCTCTCTGGCCCTCTTGCTCCCTAACCCCGCGCCCTAGCTTCTCCAACTCTCCCTCTCCTTTGGCCCCACCTCTAACTGCCCGCGGGCCTATTTCATTCACCTGGCGGAGTCAATTTCTTTTCCTTTTGTTACTTAAATAAAGTTTCTTATTGCCCGCAATTCTCCTATTCAATTCTTTGCTTGCGGGCATAAGAACCTGGAAGCCTCCCCTCCCACATCGCTTTCACTATGGGTGGTCCAAAACCGGTATTCTCACTGCCTGCAAGCCATCTACATGCGTTGGAAGTTGTGATATGCTGCCCGCCAATATTGCTGCTTCCTCAAGGGTGGAGAAAAACAATTTGCAGATGAAGAGGACAGGTCTACTGCCTGGATTTACAGGGTTACTGTAACAAGATCTGCAGGGTTTTTTTTTTTTTTTTTTTGAGTGAGTTTCTAGAAGGGAATAAAAAGCTTGAGTAACTTTTGTGTCTTGAGGTTGAGGTTCTTTTTAATTTTGAAATCTCAATTTTCTTGTCTCCTTTCTACCTACTTTTTATTTCTTCCACCTCCCTAGGAAATGCCATTTTCCACCTCGACCTTGAATGATAGGTCTCTTCAACCACAGTGGTCTCTCTGCCTTGAATTCTTCCCATTAAATTGCTTTTTTAGTAGCATCTTCACTCAGGACTGCTGCAGCCAAGAGCAACAGGCAGAGAACATTTTATTCCAAGAAATATTTGACCGTCTCCTCTGCTGGTCAAAATGGTTTTAAATGCAATCTGTTCTTCATTGAAACCAGATAATGAACTTGAATGTACCCAGTAGCTAAATGTTTCCAGAAATCTGTATTTAAGGACTAGAGCCATATGCTTCTTATCGAGTCTCTTTACTGCAAATCTCTTTCTAAGAGATACATATAATATACAGCCACTACAATTATAATAAAAATGCATTATAATTAACAAATATGTTTCTTTATTGTCCAAGTATCCAAAAAATCAGGACAAGTCTTTTTGTCCCTGGCTAACTAGTAATCTTAAGTGCATCGCCAGACCTCCTTGGGTTCCAATTTCCTTATTATAAAATAAAGGAATTGGCTAGGTTATCTCCAAACTCCCTGCCTATTATACAGAGGACCAAGAGAAAGTAATTTTTTTCCCTTGCTATTCTATTACCCTTCTAATTATCAGTACCATTCTTCCAATTGCTTTGTATCCAAACCTGAATTGCTTTAATTAAGTGTAATTATCACAAGTCAGTATTAATGTTTGAACTATAAGAGACTGTGGCCAAAGGAACCTTAACATCAGGCCACATAAACCTTCATTTAATTGACAATAAAACCTCCTTGTCTCTGTTTCATCAACTATCAACTCATCCAGCTTACAAATGGACTTGATGTGCTTTTAATAAGTTGTGTGACTCATCAGGAAGTCAGAGCAATAGATTCTGTTAGCATTTTAGACTGCTTGCTGATAAAAACACCCAAGGGAGGATGTGATACACAGCTGCTAACCAGCATCTCGATAAGAAATTAAAATGAAGTTGCAATGGCAGAAAGACAAGGTCCTCAGGGTCTCTCTCTCTGTCTTTCTGTCTCTGTCTCTCTCTATGTCTCTCTCTTAAAGATCGATAAATAAATGCTTTCCCATTTCTGATAGAATTGGCAGTAATAACTCATGAAGAGACTATTCAGCAGAAGAGAAGTGATGATAATAAGAACCCACAGCACATAAAGGAGGATGTTTATGCCAGTTGAAAAAGATCATCTTTCCTTGTCTTTGTTTTACTTCCTCTTTGGGTTGCTGACCTGCTCTATTATGACAGTGATAAGAGGCACTTGGAAAGGTTTTATAAATACTGACTCTGCAGCTTGCACTTATCAGCAACTTTACCCCAGAGTCTTATTTAGGCACAAAGAAAGGAAAACAAATTGTGCAATACAATTTATCATAGAACTGGGTACTATGAGAGGAAAAGGAGACCTAAAAAACTCACAGATGTACTTGGCTAGAAGTAGGGATATAGTTTGAGGAATCAAGTCTATTATAGCTCAAATTGTTATGATCACTTGATATTTTCTGTTTTTTTTCATGAAGTTGATACCTGCATTACAGTAAGCTAGATAATTCCTAAGAATGAAATGGTAAGATTGATATGGGAAAAATACAACTCCTGACCTGCTAGACATCAGCTATGCCGAGTTCGTGTCCCCAAATATCAAAGAATGAATTTCAAGGGACAAAGTAGGTCAGGAGTAGGAAAGGTTTATTAAGAGAAAACTCCTGAGGAGTCCCAAGTGGGTGGCCACCAAGGCCCTTTGTCAGGGGTAATTTATACAGCAAAATCACAATGTGGGTACAATGTGGGTCAAACTACAATAGAACTATGGGATTGTAAGTATAGCTGCTCAACTAATATTGATCCAATAGGGAAATGAGTCATGTAGCAAGGAAAGAACAAAGGCATTTTGGAGAAGGGAGGGGAGGATGGGTCCAGATGTTCTGGTCATCCACCTATGCACTTGATACCTATCTGGTTCCACTGGACCAGGTAGTGCTAATTACAGTATTACTCAAGTTGCTCTTTATATTGCAGGCCTGGTTTTTGCATCTCCATCTTGAGGCCTGGTTCTCTTTACATTGGCCTCTAGCCACAATTATGACATCTTTATTTTTTTGTAGTGACTTCCTTGAGGCCCCAATCATTCTCTTACTGTATAGTAATTTTTATCTCACTTAGCTGCCTTGAATAAGATGATTAACAAAATTTCAGGCTGTTATAACACAAGACGGTTATGCAACTTGTACAATATTATTTATGTGCATTAGGTTATCACAACCAGGGAGGAGTTTATCCTCCAGGAGACATTTGGCAATATCTGGAAACATTTTTGATTGTTGAAACTCAAGAGGTTCTTGTGGAACATTAACTTTCCAATATTGTAACAAAGTACCAGGGGTAATCAATTTAAAAAGAGGAAAGCATCATTTTGGCTTATAGTTTCAGAACTTCCTGCTCATGGTTGCTTGGTCCTATTGTTTTGGGCCTATGCCATTGCTGGGAAAAAAAAAGACGAAGAGAAGAGATCAAGGTGCCCCTTTTGAAGGCATACCTCCAATGGCCTAAAACCTCCCAATAGTCCCCACCTCCTAAAGGCTCCACTACCACTCAACAGGCCATGCTGGGGAGCAAACCTTTAACACATGGGACTTTGGAGGACATTCCAAATCCACATGATACGATTGACATCCTGTGGGTAGAATTAGGGATGCTGCTAAACATCTTACAATGATAGGACAGCTTGCCTAATAGAATTATCCAACCAAAACTGTTAATTATGCTGAGGATGAGAAACCTGGTAAGCACTATGCAGATGATTGGGTGTGGCTTGATGACTTCTGTAGGGTTCTCTTCAGGGAAAGAACAAGTGTTCCCGGAGAATTACAAGTTTAAGGAGATAGGTAAGGCCTCCGATACCCAGGCCTGGGGTCAGGGAACACCCTGGCTGAGACAGGGCTATCTGGCCATGAGTTAAGCTATCCGATCTGATATGCATGGCCAGAGGCCACAAGTCTGGCATCTGAGTAGGGTGATCTTTGCACGATGTCGCCTATCTCAGGTAAAATATAAGAAACACCTGTGTTACTAGTTTATCGAAGAGGAAGACGCCAGGCTCATTCTCATATCCACACACAGAAAACTGGCTCCATCAAGCTAGCACAGGCACAGATCAGAAAACAAATAGTTCCGATGATAAATAATCTCCACATGAGCAATATGATCAGTGAGAGCAGGGAGGGGGAAATGTATGTGTGCTTGAATGTGTCAGTGTGCATGCGTGCGCGTGTGCCCCAGATGAGGTGGGCTTATAAGGAAAGCCTTCCCTAGGGGACAACAGTCTAGGAACTATGTGCGGCATCAGACTTTCACTTCTATAGCCTTCAGGTCATGGTTGATCTCTCATTGCCCACAGATGTGCTGGCAACTGCGAAGATGAGTGGTGGGTTTTGGAGGTTTTATGTGGCTCATTTGTTTCTGCCACATCAGATCAAAATGCTCTCAGAGGCACTATAGGTGGAGTCCCCAGGTTTTTGAGGGGTTACTAAATGTGACTATCATAATTTCATCAGAGAAATTCTAGCCTTCTGTACCCCAAGGTCTGGGATACGCAAGCCATAGGTCCTTTGCAATTAGAAGGCTTTAAAATGTCAGAAATTTAGCTGGGTGTGGGCTCATGCCAGTAATGCCAGCACTTAGGAGACTGAGGCAGGAGGATTTGAGGCCAGCCTGGCTTCATAGTGAGTTCGAGGGCAGCCTGAACTATGTAATGAGACCCTGTCTCAAAAAAATGAGAGAAACTTTATGCGCCTGATTCAACTGCAATGACTATTAAATTGTATTTATTTACTGCACAGTGTGGTGCGAAACCTAAAGTGATATCTGAATCAAAGGGTCTATAAACAAATCACAATATATTTTAGAATTTTATTTACTTTTCCCATCAAAATTATGACCTAAGTATATTTATAAATTCCATGTATCACCACTTCCTATAGTTTGGGTATGGAATGTCTCCCAAAAGCCCATGTCTGAAGGCTTAGTCCCCAGCTTGGCACCATTAGGAGGGAAGTGGTGGATCGTTTAGGAGTTGGGAACTGGAAGGATATTTGAGGTCAGTTGCGGGTTCCCTCGAAGGAGATTGTTGAACCCTGATCTCTTTCTCTTTCTCTCTTTTGCATCCTGGCCATGAGATGAGCAGTTTTGTTACGCCAGCCCCGTTCCACTTCATGTGCTGCCTCACCACAGGCCCAAAAGCCACAGAACCAACTAACCATGGACTGAAACCATGAGCCAAAATAACTATGAACCAAAATAAACCATTCCTCTTTTTATGTTGAACACATCAGGTATTTTGTTACAGCAATGGAAATCTAACACACCATCTTTCCCACAGTATATCCATACACAAGCATAGTGTGTGGTTTTTGCTTTTAGGAAATCCAATATGGTAAAATCTTAAATTGTCAAACATAACCCTCAAGGTGAAAGAACAGCTTTACTTTCCAAAATGTCATTTTAAATGAGAACGAAACAAGAAATGAAATTAAATCCATAAATATACACTAAATACTTAATTTTATAAACAACAAAGAAGAGAATGAGTATGCAAAGATGACCAAGACCGATTTTTGGCTTCTGAGACTTTAGAATATATTTCAAATGGCTTAAAAAGCATCACTGATATATCCTTATTGGGCTGGTAGTCTTTCTTTAATCCCTTGGGAGTACATCTTGTTTTATACTCAAGTTTGGAACCACACACGGTCTATTTCTTATTTTCCCCCTCGAGTGACTCAGTAAGGGAATTTGGTCTGAAGGCTGATTAGCTTTTACAGTGATCCCCTTTCCTAGGTGGCATCCAACAGGTTCCACTCTTTTTTCCTGATTCTAAAGCTGTAATGTTATTTTTTAATACCTTTCCAAATCTTTGCAAATCTTTTACACAC
The DNA here is from genome assembly GCA_004026905.1 of Hystrix cristata. Classification (NCBI taxonomy): domain Eukaryota; kingdom Metazoa; phylum Chordata; class Mammalia; order Rodentia; family Hystricidae; genus Hystrix; species Hystrix cristata. Next base: position 24,590 of record PVJO010019306.1, on the reverse strand, counting down.
AAGCTGGGGAGTATTTTACACACATCTAAGGTTTGAAGGGGAACTCACTTTTTTCAGGAAAGCAAAGGAGAGGAAATAGGGCAGAGAGGAGGTAACAGCCTCGTGCCATTTCACATTTGTGCCTCGTATTACTTGGAGTTCTGAGACTAGGAGGATTGTATTTCTGCTACCAGATAATTAAGAGAAGAATCTTAATTATCTTCTATCTTTTTTTTTCCACCTGTGGTGCTGGAGAGACAACCCAGGACCTTGTGCATGCTCAGCACATGCTGTACCACTGAGCTACACCCCAGCCTCCTATCCTCTTGCAGGTCAGTGGTGGACTGTGTAGTTTTCTGCCAAACTTGTGTCTTCATTGGCTCCAATGGCTGTGTTATTCATCAAAAGAGAACTGTTTTTCATAACAAAACAGGCTTAATTTTTAAGTAGCATTGCATAAGGTGACTGTAACAAGGACAGAAAATCTGGATTTCTTCTGTTTTGATTTCTCTGAAATCAAAGGCAAACTAAAATGAAACACAAATAGAAGCTTTCTTTGCCTTCCTCCTACCAGCTTTGTTTCCAAAGCCAACGTACAAGTAACACTGAAGAGGGTGCGGCCAATTTTCCAGCAGTTACAGTCAGAATTAACTGTACTACCTTGTTCATTTGCCAAATCCATCTGTGAAACAAAATTGAAACAGTCATGAAGCTTTATAATCTCTGCAGGTGAAGCAGACCACGGTGTGCAGAAAGTGCTGGCCTTGAGGAAACCTGGGTGGTGTGGGGGCTAGAGTTGCAGTTTTAGGTGCTCCTTGCCTTGGGCAAAGCACTGGCTCTCACAGGGACCAGCCCCTTCTCTGCAAAACAGAAGTAAGAGTCACTGCCTTGATTACCTCAGAAGGGCGTTGGAGGCACAAATTAGAGGCGATAATGTCAAAGAGCTTTGTGAACTCTAAAGAACTAGAAATGTAAGGTGTTATTAAAAGCTTGAAAGTAAGTGATTAGCAGTTTAATTTAAGCAATTTTGAACGCCTCAGCAGAGCCTTGTAGGTGTGAGATATCTGTACTGTCATGCGGTAAGAGAAGAGTAGTGGCTGGGATGGGAAGATGGGTTTGCTCTTCTCCGGGTAAACAGGATCAATTGACGTGCTCCCTGGCCAAGGTAGGATGCAACCGAGTAGTTAGGAGAATGAGTTGGGTTTAATTAACAGGAGACAAAGATGGCAGAAGGGCCAAATGTACTCCAGAAATAATGTAAGGTGAGCAAAAGATGAGACTCAAAAATCGGGGTGGGGGGAGAGAAGTCCGGTGTGGTGGTGCACACCTGTAATCACAGCACTGTGGGAGGCTGAGGCAGGAGGATTACAAATTCAAGCCCAGCCTGGGCAATTTAATGACTTTGTGAGATCCCATCTCAAAATAATAAAAGGCTGGGAACGTAGCTCAGTGCAAAGGGCCTGGGTTCATTCCTAGTACACACACACATATACACACGCACATGTACATGCTCAAAGGCAGGTTAAAGATAATGAGTAGACCAGGAACAGTTGCTTACGGTATCGGTGTGGGTTGCACCTGTGGGGAGAGCGAAGCCGGAAGACATCTCCAGGATAAAGACAAGGGAGTCTGGAGCAGGGAGCCCAGCAGTCAGCAACCCTGGACACCCAACCCGGTCTTCAGACACTTTGAGACTGCTGTGCTCCAGGCACCAGAAAGTCTTCAACATTTTCAAAGTCTTATACAAAACCCCAGTGTATAATATCTGAAAAATTTGAAGCTGCTCTGTCAAAGCGAGGCTTGTGGTCTCGGGGCTACTCAACTTCCCTCTGACGGCAGTTCCCCCATGCTGCTGCAGGCAGCAAGGGTCCTCCAACAGGCTGGAGCCATCCAGCTTCAGAGTGTGTTCAGGAGCTAGCACAGGACAGGGGCTCAGTATCACCTGAGTGAGTGACTGCGCACGTAAGATCCAGAGTAATGGTCCGTAGGAGGGAATTCACTTAAGTGGGTTAATTGGGTTCTGTAACTATGCCATGAGGCTGTGACTCAGGTTTAGAGACAAAGCTTTTTCCAGCTGGAGACAGGCATGGTAGTCTGGTCACTGTGGCTGGCTTGCCAGGGATCTCTCCCGTCACAGAGTGGGAAACTTCCCTAATCATGGGAGTGTGTCTAGACAGAGGGACCAAAGCTGTGGGGAGTAAGACAAGCCAGAATGAGAAGAAACTTCCACTGACAAAGTCTTCCTTGGTCATTTTATCACAAAAATACATTCAGCCCAGGGTTCTGCTGTGCACAGTGTCTTCAGAATCACAGAGGACAATAAAATGAGCTGCACTTATTGGGCATGATTTGCCAGGCCACTTTACCCGCTGTAGTGGGCAGAACAATGGGTCTCCCAAGATGTCCAGGTCCCATCCCTGGAGCCCACGCATACAGTATCATGTGGCAGCGGGGAAACCAAAGCTGCTAATCAGCTGAGCCCTGTGGGTGCTGTGTTTTGACTGTGGCATGTCTCCTCAAACTCATGTTGAAGTTTGGTGGCTATGGTGGTGGTGATTCAGTGATCAAGAGGGACTGGCACCTTTCTTACAGGAATTTTCTCTCTTGGGATTGAATCAGTTACCATGGGGCCAGGTTGTTATAAATCAAGGTCCCCCTTTGTATTTTGCCTCATCCACATGGACCCACTTGCCCTTTCACTCTTCTGCTGTGCCCTTTCACCCACACAGCATGGGGCCCTGCAGATGTGGCTGCCGATCATGCAATCTCAGCCTCCAGAACTGTGAGCTGAAATAAACTTCTATTCTCTATGAATTTTGCAGCCTCAGGTATTCAGAAAGTGCACAAAGACAAAGGGAGACGACAGGAGTGGCCATTGCTGGTTTCCAGACCGGAAGGAGCCTCCTAGAGCTGGACAGGCAAGAACAAAACCAGCTCAGACTTTTGATCCCCACAGTGATAAGATGAAAAGTCTGAGTTCTGTTAAGCCACTATATTTGAGATAATCTGTTACAACAGCCACAGGAAGTGAGCACAGACTTTCCCACCCAGTGTTCACAACAGTCTTACCAAGACGTTGCTAGTTTGTAGATTCATAGACCAAACCTTGGGGAAGTTGAGTCACTTGAGCCAGTGTCCAGTGAGTGGCCTGATTCCAGGGCCAGCTCTCTTAACCACAATGCTGCCTGAAAGTAGTTTTCCTTCCTCATTTCACAAGTGAGAAAACTGAGACTCAGAGAAGTGACCTGGCCTGTTTTAGTTCTCACGCAAGTTGTTGGCACAGCTTGAACTAGGCACCAGGACGGTGGTGTAGACCACTGTTTTGTGATTGTGGAATCTCATCAGAATGCAGTGTTAATGACAGTACCCACCTTTTTGGGTATGTCACCCACACTTGATGACTATTTTTGTATTTGAAAATTCATTGCAGCCTTGCAGGCATGGGTCTGATATTGTGAACAGCACACATGGGTCAAGGGTCATTCTTTCTGCCACAGAGACCAAAATATCTGTATGTAATTATGTGAGAAAACACAAGTCCCATTCCTGCTGTGGGTGAAGATTATGTCTTGTCTTTTCTTTTCTTCCTTTTTCCTCTTTCTTTCCTTTCCCTGATTTTCTTTCTTTCTTTCTTTCTTTCTCTCTTTCTTTCTTTCTTTCTTTCTTTCTTTCTTTCTTTCTCTTCTTTTCTTTTCTTCTCTCTCTCTCTCTTAAAAAAAGAAATGATGTGCTTATTTTTCTGGAAACATCTTAGAAGTTCTGACAGAATCCAAGGGCCCCTGGCCCAGATCCCTTCCTCTCCTGAGCCACAACCCCACCTCCTCAGTGGGCTCAAACATGGGACCAGGAGAGCCATTTAATCTGTGACTGTCCAGTGGTTTTCCAAGTCTTCCTTTTGGAAAAAAAAAAAAAATGTGTTCACCCTCATGAGTGGGTGGGAAGTGCTGGGAGGCGCTCTCTAACCTGCTTCACAGCGATTGTAGAATTTCCAGCTGTCTGTGGTTACCAGAGCAGCTGGGAGGATGTTCTGGTTTCATTTTGAAACAACCCTAGGACATAAGCAAAAAATACCAGCTTTCAGACACATGAACTCAGAGAGAAAAATTCTGTTTGCCTGACACTTTCCTAAGGGTGCAGAGTGAAAACTATGTCTCCGCTTATTTAGGATGGCTCAAACATGAGATTTGTTCCTCGTCAGACTCAATATCAACTTCCCATGCTCCCTATATATAATTTACAAAATGGAGTCTTAAAGTGTTTCTAAAATAAGTTTTACACAAGCAATCTCAGCTCTGTGGTTTGTCTGTAAAGGTAGTGGTAATTCTTCTGGAAAATAGTATGCTGACGAGGTGGCTGGATCATCCAATCACCAGTGAGGAGCCTTATAAAGAACAAGGTATTACACTAGGTTGTGGAGAAAAGTCTCTCTTTGCTTTCACTCGGGGGTCAGGTCACACATCTGAAGGCTGAGCCCTTTGGCAAGGGGCACTCTGGCTACTGGGGAACCTGATATTGTGGGCAGTTTTTGGTTATTAATCTGGGCTGGTGAAAAAACACGGCTTGGGGGTGAGAAAGCCTTTGTTAGCTATAATGTCTTATTCGGGCCCCCATACTTCTCACTGTCCTTTTACATTATGGTCTTCTTGTCCTCATCTGCAAAATATGAATTAAAAAATACCATCTCTTAGGAGTACTGTGGAGATTAAAGGAGATAATATGAGTAACACAAAGTAGGCCCCTAAACATGTTCTTTCTTTCAGGAGCCAACAGCAAACAGATTTTCAAGAGTTGTTTCTATTTGGCTATGGAATGTGCTATCTTTCTGTCTTAAATTGGTCTATCAAGTGCTCTGTATTTTGCTCGATTTACCAATAATGTGAATTTTTATTTCTTTTGAACACACCATTGATGATGGGAGACAGGGATCCAAATACTATTGGTGATGATCCTACAGTGGTTATAAGTAACAGGATCCATATGTACATGCAAATACAGGAGAGATGGTTGAGTTTAGAAAACATGGTCATAAAGGAATTGATCGATTTTCTTGGTGATGTGAAAGCAAGATTTAATACCAGAAGAGACTGTCTTTGGTGCTACTGGTGATTATTTGAGACCAGAAGAGTTAGACAGGCTTTTCTTTCTTTCTTGCCCTCCCCTAATACACACACACATACACGCGTGCACACACACACACACACACACACACACACACACACACTTCATCCTCCTTTGCCAGCTGGCCAGGAAAGCTCTCCAAGAATGATACTGAAGGAAATTCTTCTTCCTTGCCTCCTATTCACCCCTTCAAGCTACATAGCTAAAGTTAGCTCTGGTGAGGAAGGTACCAGTAGTGCCCCTTTACCCTCTTCAATCTTCTTGGGTCCTCGGGGAAGAGGGACCTAAGGGCTTCCTATTGTGGTGTGAGAGCTGGGATGTTGGCCTGTTTCCTGCCTGAACACCAGTTACAAGAAACGAAGCTTAAGTTACAGGACCTTCATGTACATAGGCCCTTTTAAGGCTCTAGAAATAGGTTTTTATGACCATATGTCCTTTTAATAAAATTTGCAATAGATATTCCAAACACCATCAGTTAAGGTGGTGTTCTTTTCCACTCCATTCTGATTTCTCCTCCATCATTCTTTCTCATTTGTCAGGGAAATTGCGAGTGTCCAGGGACTTCTGGGGGAAGTGGAACTGGAGATACATTTAGTTTGGCTTTAGTGAGAACTGTTTATGTGCACTACAGAATCTTCCACACAGAGTTAAGTTATTGCTAGAATACTCTTAATGCCCAGTTTTTCCAACTCCTGAGTTTGACAGAAATTTACAGGGGACAAAGGTCATTTCGTGATGTGGACATGACCTGAGCCATCTGTCACTGGAAGTGCGAGTAGGTTGGAGGTGAAACAAGGTTTGAGATGTTTGGAGTCAGAAGACAGCCTGCAGAACATTCTGCCAAGATTCAGTTTTCAAAAAAGCCCACTGAAGGGCTGGGGATGTGGCTCATTGTCACAGTGTGTGTTTAGTGTGTGTAAAGTACTGGTTCAATCACCAAAAGAAACAAGAAAGCTTAGCCAAAACGCTAGTTCCTTCTTCTCAGGAACATACCTGAAAACACAGCATAATTATACTATACTTTCAATTCATATTATATGTTTTCTTTCCTGTGTTGATGAAAATCACATGCAGCAACTATTTATCAGAATTCAATTTTGTAGGCAGTAAGTCTGAAAACAAGGTGTCTGCAGCAATTTATGAATGAAAATAACAGAAATTTGATAGAGTATCAAAATTAAGAACAACAATCTTGGAAATTTACAGGACTTTAACAATGACTTGCAAACCAGAGAGAAACTTATTTACATAATCAATTATAAAAAAATTAATCAACCTTCTTAGAGAAATTATCCTATTTGCTCTGTGGAAAACATGAAAAAAACCTGGACTCCATTTTTTTTTGCCATCAGAATTTGAACTAGTATTGAAGACTGTTATTTTCTAAATATTTCCCTTTATACCTAATTTTTATTTATTCCTTAATATTATTTTTCTTAGCAAGGGGCCCCTAAATTGTGTGGGTATTAGGTTCCATAAATCCTGGATCTAATGAATGATCAAAAGAATTTCCAAACTTGCAACCTTCTCTTGCTGAGTTTTTACAGTATGGAACATGTCATATTGATTGATAGTTTAGCAAGGCATAGAATTCTAATTTGGATATAATTTCCTTTAAACTTTTGAAGACATTTCCCCATTACCTTCTGCTTTCAGTGTTATTGAGAAATGCAACAACCTTCTTTCTTAGTCCTTTCTGTAAATTCTCAGGAACATTTCCTTATTGCTGATGTTCTGAAGTTTCATGGTGACTTGCTTTGGTGGGTCTTTCCTCTCATTTTTCTGGCCTCTCAATTGGCCACATCAAACTGGAGATATAGCCTTCTGTTCCAGAAAAATATTGTTCTATGATCTCTTTGATAAACTCCTTTCCACTTTTCTGTCTTGTCTTTCTGGAACACCTCATATTCAGTGAGTACATATTTGAGCTGTCTGTCACTAGAAGTATGAGGACAATGGAAGTAAAACAAGGTGTGAGTATTTAGAACCAGAAGCCAGTCCGTAGAACATTCTCCCAAGCTCAGTTCTCAAAAATTCTAGCCAAGGGCTGGAGGTATAGTTCAGTATATACAATTTTTTTAAGTGCTGGGGATTGAACCCAGGTCTTTGTGCGTACTTAGCACCTGCTCTACCACTGAGCTATACCTTGAGCCTCGACAAATATCTTATGGAGACCTATTTGATACCAAGAATAGTTCTGAGCATTTCTGATATATCAGGGAACTGGAGAAACAAAAATCTTGGCCTTCATAAAACTTGCATTTTTACAATGATGGGTCAGATGTTGGGCTTTCTGAGTTGATTCTCTATCCTTTTCATCTTTTTTTTTTGCATATGTATCCTCCTTTTTAAAAAAAGTAATAACATTATTTGTAAAGCAATTTTAGTTACAGAAAAATTGAGCAGATTGTACAGAGTTCCAATCTTCTCTCTTTTCCTGTTTGTCTCCCACCTCAATTGCTTCTTTTAGCAGCAGCTCTCGTTAGTGTACTAACTTTGCTATAATCGATGAACCAATATTTATACATCATTATTGAAGTCTGTAGTTTATATTAAGGCTCACTGTATTGTACAGGGTTTCATATGCATAATGATGTCTACTCACCTTTATAGTATCATACAGAGTAGTTTTATTGCCCTAATTTTTTTTCCATGCTTATTTTCATTCCCTCCATAGAAAGCTCCTGTTAACCAAAAAAACCAAGAAGGCCTTGTTTTTTTTTTTTTTTTTTACTGTCTCTTAGTTTTGCCTTTCCAGAATATCATATAGAGGTAACAATAGAAACTGTTTCCTTGGATTGTTTGAAAATTAAATGACTTATTTCATAAAAAAGAAATAGAACAATACCTAGCATATAGGAAGAACTGTAAATGTGTTTGCTATTTTCATTATTGCCTGACTAAGCATACAAATCAGCAAAAATTTAAAATCGAAACTTGAGTCTCTTATGCAACTTGTCACCATTCACATGCAGACAAACTGGGACTGGAATTCCAGGAGTAGCAGAACCGATCTGGCTCTTCCCATCGTATTGGCTTCCACATTTCAATGCTAATTTACAACACAGAGGTACCTGCATCAATGATAAGTGAAAAGGCTTAGCAAACCCTTCCACTTGGATGGTTTCTTAGCCCTAGGTGCAAGGACTGATTAGTAAATCACCACTTTCCTATCTCATGTACTCTCTTTGGGACTGGACCAGGAATACTAAATCTATGTACCAGGGTGCTACGGTTTTGTTTACTAAAAATTTATGTTGAAGTGTTGATTTCCATTTGAGATGTTAAGATGTGGGATCAGGTGGAAGCTTTAAGAGGCCATCAGGGTCATTAGGGCTCTGCCTTCAATATGAATTAACCCACTCGTGGATTAATGGATTAATGGGTTATTTCTGGAGAGGGTCTATTGTAAAAGCCTGGTTGGTTCTGGTTCTTGTGTGCATGCCACTCACTATATGATGCCCTGTGCTGCCTCCAGACTCTGCAAAGAGTCCCATCAGCAGCAAGGCTCTCACCAATATAATCTCTCAAAAGACCTCCAAGGCCCAGACTCTAGAACCATGAGCTGAATAAATTTTTATTCTTTGTAAATTATCCAATCTGTGGCATTAAGTTACAGTTACAAAAGACCAAATAAGACATGAAGAAACTTCAGGCTCTTTATGATAACCTAACCCTACTCACTTGACTTTCTTCTACTTATGAACAGCAATACTTCTGGTTCCAGCTCCCACCTTCCAAAGCAGGATGCCACCCAAAGCCTTGCCAACCTGCCCAGGAAAAAAACTCTACTTTTTGCCATCAGAATTTGATCTTGTGTTGAATTTAGAGACTATTACGCTCCCAAGGATGTGGGGGTCTAGTCTGGCATGCTAAATTGAAAAGAAATAACATCCCTTTGTATAATGCCATCTAGTAAATAGAAAAGGTAAAAATCTTCAGTGATAAATTCTGGGAGGAAAAATGAAATAACTTTTTGAGGAGTTACAAGATATTTTTGAAAACTTGTCCAAAGCCTTCCCTTTCCCCAGCTCATATAGACTCTTGATACATTTCGTTTATATTATGGATTTGGGGTGTGATTGGACTGTTCAGGCTCCATTTCTGGCAGAAAGACACAGTCAAGTTAGGATGTATGATACATGAATCTCGGGAACTATAGTTAGCTCTCAGCTACTGACTGTGAAGTCCTAAATCTGGGGGAATTAGGCCAGTTCTTTTAAAAAGCACAAAAGAAGAGTTTAAAAGGTGAGAGATGTCAAGTCTCTTGGAGACTTCATGTGGGAATCTCATACCTTTTATCTTCTGGACACGAGGTCAGGATAGTGATGATGATGATAATGAGAGTATTGACGCACTCTGCTTATAAAAAAGTCTCTCATCTGTAGGCTTAAAGTGCAACAGAACCACTAATTAATTCTAAAGGCAAGCTAGGCAAATATTATTATCTTTAATTTACAAGGAAGGAATTCAACAAGGAGGACATTAAGTCCTTTCCCTAAGGCCATCTCAGAGCGAGTACAGGAAGTAAAGAGTCCCCCACATCCCTACTTTCCACTGGCTCCTCTATGAGTAGCTACAGAAGAGCTTTCTTTCCTTCAGAAATATTCTTTCTTTCTTTGTTTGATGGCTTCGAGTCAGGGTCTCATTACATAGCCCAGGTTGGTCTTGAACTCTCTATGTAACCTAAGCTGTCCTCAAACTTGTCATCCTCCTTCCTCAACCGCTGGAGGGCAGGAGTCACAAGCATGCACCCTGCACCCACCTTGGAAGTGTTTTTGAGTTGTTATTTGAGGTTGACACTGAGGGAATGCAAAAAATGACAACAGAAAGCAGTGGATGATTAAGTATCCAAATGGTAGGTCAAAAGAACAAGAATCAGGCATAGAGAAGACTTCTGTGGGTCTCAGAAGGTTTGAGTAGGGGGAGTTTGTGTTAGTATTTAGAGACTGATTCAGGGAGAAAAGCTATTATATGAAGCACTGAACCTTCTTGCAGGGTATACCAAGAATGCAAGACCCTGATAGTGCTCAACCTGGGTCCTTCCTCAGGGTTGTATTTGCTGAGGAGACCCTTTGAGGTTGAGGTAAGGTCACTTTCAAACAAAAAGTAGGGTTCTTTACAACATGGTATAAAGGAGGTAGATTCCTCAAGTTGAAGATCCCTCTGCTGTTAAGGAAACCCATTGCCTGACAGTATTCATTTGTCCTTGTGTTGCCCCGTGGGGCCTAGAAGCAAGGAAAACAATTCAAACAAGATGTTCAGGCTTCTTGGTAGATGTTATGGTTGTTATCTAAAAGACTCCCCTGCCAGAATTGTGTCGAAGGTTTGAGTGACAGCTGATGAGCTTTTGAGAAAAGACTGAATCATAAGCTCTTACTCAAGAGATCATAATTTGATAGTGTTATTGAGAGGTGACAAAAATAGGAGGAGAGTCTAGTTGAAGGAAATGGGCCATGGGGGCTTAAACCTGGTGACTATATTTGGTTTCTGGCCCCTTCTGCTGTGATGTTTCTGTTCTCATAGCCAGCTAACCATGGACTGAATCCTCTGAAACCATGAGCCAAAACAAACCTTTTCTCCTTAAATTGTTTTTCTTAGGAATTTGGTTACAATGTCAAAAAGCTGATGACACAGTGACTATAAGTAGTGAAGCCCTTGGTCTCTGGCTCAGGGTTTTCATATCCTGAGGCAGTAACAGACTTATTAGCTCCTAAGTAGGGTCAAGTCAAACCCCACAGTTTTAGGAACAGGCTGAACAACACAGGTACACCTGCTCTGGGGCACTCCTTCTTCCCCTGTTATGACACTGAGCACTTTCCCTGCACTTGTGTTTAATTTCCATATCCCTTGCCAGGCTGGAAGCTCCAGGAGGGAAGGATATTATATTTCCTGTGCCTAGAAAATGCTTTGTATGTGGGTTTTCCTCAAATATTTATCAAAATGGTGAATAAATGAATATAGTCTGTTTAGGGGTATAGAGTAAACAAGTTCACCACCAGGAAAGGGTTTATAGGGCAGGGAGAGTAACTCCCTTCCTGCATCCTCTCAGGCTTCTTCCCTCCTCTGAAGGACAGCTCACTCCTCGATCCATCTGACCCTTCCCTTTACAGATTTGGTGAGGACAGGGAGGGGATGCAGTGGAAGGATGTGTCCACCACAGACAGATTTGGAGGCCACTGCATCTCTACCTAACCATGAAGTAAAGAAGACCCTATCTTGCTTGTTTGAGGTATGGTTCTGGTACAGATGTTCACTCAATTTTCATATCTCACTGGTGGCAGAAGGAACTGGAGGCCACACCTATGGAGATCATCCTTGGTTTCCTAACCTGGCCAGGAACCTGCCTGATAGAATCCTGGGAGGAACAGAAGTAGGGAAGCTCTTCAGTGTCACTCTGTCCAATGATCAGTTCTCAGGGTTTGCAGAGCAATAGTTGCTTCATTTCTGCCCTCCAAGTCTCTTCAGAAGGAAGTGGGTGACATCCCCGAGTTCTGCATCTTTTCTGCAACCAGGGGCTCACTACCTCTGACAGAGACACACCTCCCTCCTAAAGAAGTGAGTGATTGTTCTGGGCAAGAAGCGTGACTGATGGGGACTGACTCAACTTTTCTTTCAGAAAGCATGTTCTCCACTTGCCCAGCGGGAGGCAGGTGGGTACATGTCAAAGATGTCAAAGCCGCTCTTCCTCACGTCGTCTTCTCTCCCCTTTCCTGCTCCCTTTCTTCCACCTTCTTAGACACAAAGAGAGATAATACATTGACTATGACCATGGATATTGTATTTACCAGTGATTTTTTATTTACGAGACTGATATCAACAGGATTGATGTCCTTACTTTCTTTTTGAAGCTCTCCTTGGATTATTTTTTATTATTATTATTATTATTATTATTTCCTCAACAAACATTGATGAAGCCACTGCTCTGGGTGAGTCCAGGCAGCCGGGGTCACAGAGATGTGAAGGAACACGGGCTTCTGGCTCAGCAGGCCTAGATTTGGTCCCCCTGGAGCCTTCCAGCAGCAGGCCTCCGGCTAGCTGGGGTGAGGAAACCGAGTGGCGTCCACACAGCCCTTCCCTGCTGGAGCTCAGCAGCAGCTGTGGAGTCGCCCTGTGCAGAAGCCTCCACCACACCTGTTCGTGCTGGAATTCCTTTGTGGGAAGCACAGCCTTGCATTTCAGTTCAAGTTAAACAAGTACTCAAACATCCTGGTGGAGGGAACCAACACCCACAGGTTAAAACTTGTCTAGGGACTGTTTTTTGCATCCAGAAAGAGAAGCGTGCAGACAGTTAGCTGGGAGTAAGGCAGACACCATAGAGAGGGAACCCAGTACTAGAAAAGAGGAATTGGGAGGTTCAGAGACAAAACTTAGCACTCCGTGGTTTTCCTTTCAATATTCATTCCCTGCCTTGCTGTCTTGTCTTTTTTTTTTTTTTTTAAAGAAGTTTTCAGTTCCTGCTATTACAGTCTTCAATATGAACCTGGAGTCTTTGTCTACATATTTTTGTTTACCTATTTTTTTTTTTTTTTAACATATAAAGGTTTGGCCATTTAGTCAGGACCTGGCAATAATTAACTTTAAGAACGCCACAGGATTTTCTTAGTGAAATGGCATCGGAAAATGTTCTGGACACAGTAAGCCCTGTAAACAGCTGTAATCAAAACTGAGCCTTTCATATTAGCCAGTCCAAAGTCCTTTTGAATTCTAGATAGTGTTTGCTTCCTCTGAGGACTGCTGAATTGGGACCTATCTGAGCAAGGCAGTTGCCAGGCCTCCAGGACACAGGCAAGCTGTGTCTTTGGGTCTTACAGACACACATTTGTCTTGTATGTTTAAATATATGTTTCCTTGGAACTGGAAGCAACACAATTTTTCAGCCATCCAGTGGTTTTTGAGCACTCACGTGGTGCTGAGCGCTGTGTTAGAATGTGGTAAGAAGCTGGTTTCTAAAAAGGGGGGCAGATAATAATTTTTGCCCTTAACAAATGTGCCTTCAGTAGAGTATTTTTGTCCAACAGCAAGTTTCCCCACAGGGCCACAAATGTTAAAGTTCATTCTTGTTCTTAATTAAAATTGTCTGAAGACAGGAGAAGAAACTTAGTCTAGTGTGAACTATTAAAAAATCAAAACCCAAACCAAAAAGTTAGCTACAGTCCACATTTTAGCAATGCTGCCATCTGCAGACAAAACTAGAAATTCACCGCTAGCAATTAATACTAACTTCTCAGTGCCGATCCCAGCTATATAGAACTTGAAAGTCCAGTGTTCTTCGGGCTTTGCCCATTTACTCCCAAAATAATTATGAATAATCATGTTATTGCATGTTCTTAAACTGACATATAAACGTTGTATCACCAGTTTTGTGACTGTAAAGGATGTCGTCTCTCTCCTATTTTCTGTGCTTTAAAGAATTGCGGTTCTTGAGCTGGGTGTGTAGTTCAGGATAGGGTGCTTGGCTGGCATGCATAAAGCCTTAAGTTTGATTCCCAGCACTGCAAAAACAAGCAAATGGACAAAATTTGTTTTTTTCTCACTGCCACAACATGAGTCACCAGGAATAGTAATCTCTGTGGGCGCCCAATAGAAAATGGTGTAGAAATCCTGCTCAGGAACCAGTGTAAGCTGGTGTCTGGAAGTTTTTGGAAATGGTCAGCTGCAGATCATCCTGAAGGACTATGATCCTGAGAAGGCAAGCACTTCGAGGGCATCACAAGGTTTAAGTCTACTCTTTGCTCCAAGTTCTCTTTCTGTGTCCTGGGGGACCACCAGTATTGACAAGGCCACGGCTGTGGATAGCCCTCATGTGCACAGAGAGACGCAGAAGAAGCTCAAGAATAAGAAACTGGCCAAGAAGCGTGCTGGTTTTTAGCCTCAGAGTCTCCAAACAAGCAGATCCTGTGAATCCTGGACCTAGGGCTGACAAGGCTGGCAAGTTCTCTCCCCTGCTCACGCACAGTGAAAACATGGTATCCAAAGTCCATGACGCCAAGCTCACCAATGAAATGTAGATGAAGAAGATATTGTCTGGTTATGGATGTTGGTCACGTAAAGATGATAGGTGATGGGCTCATGTACAACATCTGCCTGGCTGGCAAATCTTGGTGTCAGAATATCTGGACGTTACATATCAAGAGTATCATGAGCAAGTACTGGTGCCTATTCTGAGGCCCATTTCAGTAAACCCCACCAAAAAAGGAAAAGAAAGAAAGTTGCAGATTGAGTTCCTCACCTAATTTATGAAAAAAGCCAGTGTGGCCTAGTGGGCAAGGTCAACTGTCATTGCCAAACCAATCAGCCAAATTAAGATTGCTTTCTCATGGAAACTAAGTTTATTTGGCTGTGTTGGTGGGTGCTGCTGCATTCCTGCATTTGATATTAAGGCAGAGAGTAGCTTCTGGAGAAAGTTCCTTTTGCTTTGCTTTTTTGGACCTCTCCTCTCTTGGATCTGAATTTTCTTATTGGGATATTATTTGGTGCAAGTTTTTACACATGAGGACACTGGCAAGGGAAGTTTGGGGACAGCGACAAATGTTTATTGTCCTTTTGTGAAAAGGGAGGTGGGAGATGATGAAAGCTATAAGCGAGGGTAAGGGAGCCACTGAGCACCCCAGGAACTTCCCAAGCAGTCAGTATGAGCACGGAGTACCACAGAAGGGAGGATGTACAAAGTGATCTCTCCAGACCACACTGAGGGCCATAGTCACCCGAGAGCCACGCTCTTGCTGCCGACCAGGATCCAGAGGCCGTTTATGGTTGAGTGGCTTCTCTTAGCTTGACTCTTGTTCGGGCTTTGACAGCTTTCCTTCAGGGTTACCAGGATGGCATGACTGTGCCATGCTGTGCCATGCTTTGTATGTTTGTTTTGTCTGTAAGATTTGGCCTTTGAGAAAATAACTCTTCCTTCTCATCTCTCCTGAGGCCTTGAAGATACCTTTTGGTCCCTGGAGCTACTGAGCAAAAGATGAATGAATGCCACCTTCATAGCAGTTCTCTGCTCCTGTTGACAGGTGAAGAGGTTTGTGTCTGGAGGGCAGCTGGATAAAGTATCCAGAGTGGACGTAGATAACGATGCCAGGTAGAAGCCTGTATCCTGCTTCATAAAAATAGGACATGCTTTCCTTCATGCCCTGCGTGCTCTTCCTTGACTTTTGTCTTTACCAAAATGCTAACTCTTTCAAGGCTACGATAATGCTTCTTGCTTACTGTCTTTTTCCTTTCAACTCTAGCATTCTAAACTTTTTAAGGGCATATCTTACATTTTGCCTTGTATTATAATTACTTAGCTACAATGTGTTGTGGTCATTTGAGGAAAGAGAGCGCCAAAGTCATTTTTATATTTCCCAGCAGTGTAGCTCTCCGCCTGGCAGGGGCAGGTGCCAGAAGCGTTTCAGGTTTATTCCATAGTGCTACTCTGTGAGTTTACAAAGTGCATCTGGTTTGCTCAAGTCAAAGCATGCACTTCTCAGCAAGTGTCTAAAGAGTGGCCAAGATGAGTTCTGAAACCTGGCAGCTTCTTCCAGAGTTTCAGCAAAAGGCATGCATGAGGGCAAGGGAATTGTGAGTGCAGCTGGGGAATTTGTCACAGGTGATGACATACCTTTGGATGGCATTTCTAAAGCACCGTCTACTGCTTCCAGGTCAGTGCACCGAAGTTCAGTAATGGCCTTGGAGGAAACAGGAGGCCTGGTCTGTGCATTCTCCCCCTATTGTTGGTGCTACCATCCTCAAGACCCAGATTCATCAGTTAATGGCTGTAGTGTCTAAAACATGCCGAGGGTCCAAACGTGCCATTCCCAAAGAATGTTACCAGAGTTTTCCAAAGACACACTATCATGCTAACATAATCAGAAATCAGATTTCGTCATAATTCCCAAAGCACACAACCCCAAATTAAATATGTGACTGAGCCTGACAGGTCATGTTTCACCACTTAATGAGGACAGGATAAGTGAAAAATAGGACAAGGGATGAAAAAGTTCTACTTAAATCGTACCTAAATCGACAGGGACCAGGATCATTTGGGTGTTTGTAAATCTGCAAATAAATAGGAGGGTAATTGGAATGATTCTGCAGAGTGTTGGTTTTTCAAAGCAAATCAACTCAGTCAAACCAAAGAATTGAGAAAACAGAGCCTGTGTAAATTGTCCTATGCACTGCAAAAAAAAAAAAAAAAGATAACTCTGGAAAAAATGTCGTTTCACTGTTTCATTCTACACGCTGAAAATGAGTCTTAGCTATGGAAGTGGGAAAGAAAATTCTTTAAGGAAACACATGCCAAGGGATGTGGCTTGGCCTGGTGGCTTCTTGTCTGAGAGCTTTTTTCCAGCTCTGCTGTAAACCAGCTGAGTGCCTGGCTAAAGAGCTATCCATTTTTACACTTAAAAGACTGAACATTGGCCAGTGAGTCTAGAAAGAAACACTTTGGATTGCTAAGTCATTTTATTAAAAAAAAAAAAAACAAAAAACCCCACCTCTTCTTTAAATGGTACTGATTAAAGAATTCGCAAATTTCTCACACAACTTGCCCTTTTTCATTGAGCACCTACTACAGCTTCTGCACACCTGGCACTTGAAAATGCCTCCGAGTATTTGGCAGCCAGCTGTTCCCATGGAAACCAGTTCTACTTCGGGAAGATTTTCCAAGCTGGCTGTAAATTGGGGTTAGTGAGGGCAGCCTCCAGTTACGCTAAGGAACAAAGCCAGCCTTTCACAGCGTCGAGAAGCTGGTGCTGTACTGCATGTTTTTCCAACATCCTCCATAAAAATCCTTTGTGGTGTTCATTGGGTGACCTCCCACTGACCTTTCTCTTGTGTTCTAAATACCATTCTCATGTCCAGTGCAATGTGAGTTTTTATTTTCCATTCTTCCCGCAATAATAGGGCTGTCAGATCCAGCAAGTTAAAATACAGGTTGTCTGGTTACATTGGAATTTCAGTTAAATAACGAATAATCTGCAAATATACAATGTTTGGGACTCACAGTAAAGAAAAACCTTGCTATTTATCTGAAATTGAAATAAATGGTACATCCTGTGTTTTACCTGGCAAACGCTGTACAGGGATTTAAATGTCCTAATTTTCATATCCATTGGAATGTTTGTTCCTTCCATTTATCAATTTGGTAGCTCGTTTTAGGAACTACTGCTACATAACTCAAAACTATCTTTCTCTTCCAAAAAGAAAATGCACTCTTCCTCTGCAAAAAAGTTATAAGTAACACACAGCACACTTCCCATAAATCAGTGTTCTGAAGTTTGTCCGTCGTCATTTCTGAGGCTTGTAACTAGTGCTTTTCTAAGAAGTCTCTCTTCTTCATCTCCAGCTCTGTCATCGTTTGTCTCACCTTTGTCAGTTAAAAAAAGAACAGTCTTTTATTCTGATGCTGGCGTGTAAAGGAAGAGCGGTCATTCCCAAATCCTTTCGTTCTACGGCTTGTGAAATCTTGCAAGCAGTCACTCGGTCCCTACTCTGTCACTAGTATCACTGTGATGAATTAAGGATGACCCCCCACATTTTAGGTGAAGTCTTTGGAGAAAACACTTTAACTTTTTTGAGTTAACACGGTAATCTGGGGTGGTTTAGGGGTCCAGATGGGAGCACAAGGCAACATCCAGATGCTTCAGCCCTCACTGTGGGTGCTCCTGTCGCGACTGTGGCCACAGTTGCTTTCTCCCACGTGCTTCTGCCCCAGAAGACCCGTGGTCCTTACTTAGAGCGAGGCCGACGCCCAGCTTCTGTCTGCAGCACGGTCTGTTACCATCTGGCAGAACACTAATGTCACACTCAGGTGAGGGACAGAGCTGCTTATGTAGAGCAAACAGTTGCCAGACCGAGTAACTACCAAAGGTAAATGGATTCCTGCTTAACAGTAAGCAAATTTTGACTTTTAAAAATGAAATAAAGTGCTAATAACTCGGCTAATCTTCACACAAAAGTTTAAAAAAAATCGTAAGAACTAGGATGTGAAAATTAGCTGACATCAGGCACTAGCCATATAGAAGGAGAAGACAGAATCATCTGGGAAGTCCTAGAAACAGACTAGGTGGGAGGAACATTTTAGAAACACCTAAGAAGAGGACATCAATTGTATAATCACCCTTGATTGGCCCACAGCTCAGACACAAGAGAGAGAAAACTTCTGGCAGGATCACATCTGAACTACCCACTTGGACATCTGAGGTCTCCACAGGCAGGCTCAAGCCTCATGTCCCCCGGCCTGTTCCTCATGTCCCCCTTGCTCATTGAGGGTTATAGGCAGTCAGGAAGCACAGGCACATGGCTCTGACTCTCTGTTACCTCTCCTGTTGAGCCAGGCCACTTTCATGGATCTGGCAGCATCCCCAGATCACCCCTCTGGCTTTCTTTCCTTGACTCTAGTTGGAAAGCTCCCTCCTTTCCAGTTCTGTCTACACAACACCCCCCACCACACACATGCACTCTGTCTCATCTTGTGTGGGCCTGCCCAAGCCACCATTCTGGGGAGCTCTGTGTGGCAGATGGCATGGGCTCTTCCCCACAAGGCCCTGAACTAGTAGGGAAGAAAACTGCACTTTTCCCCATTTTTCATCGCATTTAATCTTTCTGGGGTGACTGGGGTGGGTAAGTACTCAGTTTCAGCTAGGAGTAGTGTAAATTATTTCCTGCAGCGTGCTGGGTTCAGCTCTGTGAAGGGTCCTGTTACAGACTATGCATGTGTGACCCCCACCCTGCTCCTGTGTGGAAACCCTTATCTCCAATGTGCTGGTATTTGGAGACGGGGCCTTTAGGAAGAAGTGAGGTCTTGAAGGCACAGCTCTCACGATGGGACTCGTTCCCTTCTAAGAGGAGACAGGAAGGAGCTTGCTTCTCTGCTGTGGCATGAAGACATGAGAAGGCAGCTGTGTACAAAACACTGAGAGCCCAGCATGCTGCAACCTGATCTCAGACTTTCAGCTCCAGAACTGGAAATAGTGTTTGTTGTTTAAGTCAGCAGGCTATGGCGTTTTGTTCAAGCAGTATAAACTAAGACAGTCTTCCCCCTGCCTCACGGTACAGATTCTCCACCTTGCTCCTGTCCTATCGCTCAACAAGGTGACCAGTCTATGTGCTGGCTGCTGTGAGGGTTGAATGGGGTGTGGGTGTGTGAGGATGAGTTAAGAAAAAGGAGTGAAAACTAGAATTTAGTGGCAGTTCTGCTGTGATCCTGGAATTCAGAGATCATCCCCCCATAGCGGGTTGCCCTGGCTGAATTTTGCTTTGGGGCAAATGCGCTCCCCTCCCCCGCCCTGAGTTTCATCCCTCCTTGGGGGCCTGTGACACCTGTTTTGGCCTGTTTCTGTGTAGCCTCATTCTGGGTATCGGATAATGGTACCAGGTAAATGTTGTTTCACACAGATCTTTACTACACCTTTATTTATGTGACAGGCCCGCGAACTCTGTGCAGGCTACCTGACTGAGTGGTCACTGGGCAAGAACCTGGGCTTATGTCTGCTTGGGCAGATCCTCTGGGCTGGTGACCCTCGCGTTGTCTAGAACACAACCTGAAGGAAAGTGCTTAGAAATTTTGTTTGGAGGGCACAACCTTTAAATTTCTATCACTGCATGAAGTTAAGGAATTTTAGAGAGAAGGGACTATCCAATTTTTACTCTTCTTGGAAACAACCACAATAGATAAGTGTTTTGTTCTTTTTTTCCACTTTAACTTCAAGAACTCGAGGCTCAGAAAGCTGAGTAAAGAAAATCAAGTCATTTGATTCTAGCTTTCCTGCTGTTATCATCTCCACCCCCCGGAGATTTCCTGCGACAATAATTCAGTACCTTCTGTGCAGTAGGTGAGAATAATAATTTATGCTTTGTAATCCTTTTTTCTATGTGTGCTAAATCTCATACAAGCTCTTTGTTTGACAAGGACTTCAAATTTCCAAAAGAATATAAAGTAGAGAATATCTGCACCTCTCCCCTTCCCTTCCCAACCTGTTATCTCGAGGTAACTAGTACTATACTCAACATGGACTTTGGGGCCAGCCCTAACTATTATATATACCAATTTCTTGATTCTTTCTTTCATTAAATTTCTGCTGCAGATCTGCATTTCTTCCACTTGAGTGATTTCCTCACAGCCTATTATTGTGTGCCATGAGGAGCCCAAAAGATCTGACTGTTGGTGTGGCCACTTGGTACTTGCCCACTGTCTTGGGGCCAGCACTTGGCCTTGGCCTGTTTTGATTTTCTCATTTACTTTAGGAAACATCTCTCTTTTTCTTGAAGATATTTTTCCTTTTAATCATAGGTGTTTTACTTGGGGAGTGGGTAGAAACATGGGTTTGGAAGGTGGGAAAAGTGGAAAAGAAAATCACCTCATTGGCATAAATGAATAGAGTCTTCCTACAGAGAAACCTTCCTGCCGGTAATAAGTTAGGAGGTTTTGAAGGCCTGTTGTGAAATTTTGCCTCTGCTGAAATCATTATTTCAAATAGGGTGTACCAGGGTTTAGCTTTCTGGCTTTCTCTGCAGGATTTGTCAGGATAGCTTAGTGTTTTGATTAATTAACTTAAAGCTGAGATTTCATATAAATGCAAATTGTCGCCTTCCCCCACCTACTGAGTCCTTTTCGGGCACAGTTTGAGGAAAATGAGGTGGAGCTAAAATCAGAGTTTAGTAGTTTACCCACTGTGGTTTCATCTGAATTTCGACTCTGGGTAGGGAGGGTGCTGCTCTTGTGGATGCTGTAAACACGGTGTAGCATTGCAAAATGGAACCACTGGCTTTCACCTCTGAGGCTGGCAGCACAATGCCAGTTAAACAGCCCCATTAGGGCTCAGTGAGGAAATTTTTGGATTGAAGGTGGGATGAACTGATGTTTCTGTCTCCCCAAAATTCTTATGTCAAAATTCTCACAGGAGCCCTTATGAATCGAACTTATGTCCATATAAAAGGAGGCTTCAGAGAGCTCTGTTATAGTTTAGATCTAAGATGTCCTCCAAAAAACTTATGTATTCAGATGAGGGCTTTTGAAAGCACCTGGATCTTGAGGGCTCTAACTCACCAATGGACTAACATATTGATGGATTCACAATTGACGGCATTAGTGGGAGGTGATAGAAACCTATGAGATGAGGCCTAGTTGAAGGGAGCGGGTTAGGGGCCTGATACTGGGGACAGTATCTTGTCCCTGGCCTCTTCCTCTTGGGCTGTTTTTTCTTTGCTTCCTGGCCACCATGAGGTGAGTAACTTTCCTCTGCCACATGCTTCTGTCATGACAAACCATCTCACTACAGGGCCAAAACCCATTGGGCCAAGTGACCATGGGCTAGAGCTTCTGAAACTGTGAGTCAGAATAAATCTTTCCTCGTATAAGTTGTTTTCCTCAGACATTTTGTCATAATAATGAAAAGTGACTGACATGGCTTGCTCATCCCTTCTGCCATGTGAAGCCACAGCAGGAAGGCACTGTCTACGACCCAGAAAGTAGGCCCGCCCCAGACACATCTGCTGGCGCCTGGATCTTAGAATTCCCTTTCTTCCAGAACTATGAGCAATACATTTCCGTTGTTTCTAGGTCACTCAGTTTATGGTATTTTTGTTATAGCAGCCTGACTGAACTAAGATGGAAGGGGGGAAAATGTCACAAAAACTCTGATCATCGTAGATACAAAGGAACAGGTATTTGTGGAGTTCTAAAAGTACAGTTTATTCAGGCTTCACACTTATTGGTCACTGATGCTTATTTTCTATCCAAGGCAAAATGTGGGTGTGGAAGGAAGGATTTAGAGAGTGACAGGGACCAGATGCAGCCCCACCATGCAGCCCTACATGGGCTGCAGGCTGGACTGTGTTGCAGACAGGGGAGGTCAGATTCAGAGGTCCCATATCCTTGGATTGCAGCCGATGGCTTGGGTGAATTTGAGCACAAAATGCAACTTCTACAGCTAGTAGACATCGGTGGACATAGGACCAACTCTGCAGGAAATCCCCAGACTTTCCAAAACCTTGGGAAGTCAGTGAGTTAGATGTGTTGTGATATGTGCTTAACAAGTGCCAGCTAATAATACCAGCTGTAGTGCATGTGATACCTGTTTGACAAATACCAGCTAACGTTACAACTATGACCGCCCCATTTGGATTGCATTTCTTGGCTTTTGACGCTTTCCTATCAGGACCTGCAGAGGGCAGCAGAGAGCTTCCTTCACCCTTCCCTTCCTCCTGCCGCAGGCCGCCAGGGTCAGTTTCCCCATTAGGCAGCGCTGGCACAGTGCCAGGGCCTGTGACCTGTGTAGGGGCCAGTGGACGTGTTTCAATGTCTTTTAAAAATCAAAAGAGAAAAATACGATATTAATTAATACATAACAATGAGTCCTGTTTGTATTATATTGATTTTATACCAACACAGATAACAAATTTGTTCTTTGATTTTTTTTTTTTTAATTTTAATGAAGGGAGAGACCGTGAAGACAAAAATGTCTTGAACCCAGGAGGGTGGTCCAGCAGGTTTGGGAAGCTCTTTGAAGGTGCTTCCGCAGCCTGGGCTGGCCCCTCTTTGCTCAGCTAGTGGAACAGGTCCAACCGGAAGGGAGGCCTGTGTGCTGTGTGATGAGCCTTGCTGAGTTCAGGTGTGGGTGAGGGAAGCCACATCAGAGCATTCTTAAAGAGCTCAAGCTTCCATCTCAAATCCTCTGGGGACTCGAAAAATGACACCCCGAAGTGAAGCCTTCATATGTAGGCTGAGAGGCCACATTTCTCTCTCCTGCCCTCTTGGTCTCTCATGCCTCATTCTCCCCCAAAGTAAGACACAGAAATCAGAGTTCTTCCCCAAAGTCAGCCATAAAAACTACAGCCATGACACTAAACTTCACCCACTTTTCAGGCTGAGCTGGCCATTAAGAAATTCAGGCCTTAATGCAGAACAGTCCTGCTCCCTACGTGGAAGGAAGAAATAGTCCAGTTGAGAGGCCAAGAAGGATCTGAGCAGAAAGGCCTTGCTGGTTTGGTTTTTTACTCAGTACATTTCCATTAGCTCATATCTGTTGTGTCTAATCACATTTCTACATCACTGTCTCTGCTTCATTGAGCCTAAGCATGGAGTCAGAGAGCTTCCCCAGTATCTTTGGATCTTCATTCTGATGGCTCCTCTGTCATTTAAAATAAACTTAAGATGATAAAATAAATTTGTTCTGCCTCTCTCTTGTTATCCTGTCTTTTGTTATAGGGGGTGTTAGTTTATGATAAACTACCTTATGATAAACAGGAAAAGAGATCACCTCCTTTTATACCTCTACAAATCTCCCTTTAATGTACCACATACTTTAACTTTCTTTGTGCATTTTTAGTAATTTTCTTGGGGGAGGTGCTGGGGATCGAACTCAGTCTTTGTGCTTTTTAAACTTCTATCCAAGTGTTACTAGACCCAGATCCTGCTGCATGCCATTCAAAAGCTGATACTCTTGGTAGGAAGGAAATCACTTTTACTCAAGGGCAGTATCCTGGAAGATAGAGGGTGTTATTGTCCTCAAAGCTCTATCATGAGGAACTCAAATGTGGAAAGGGCTTTTATAGAGCATGAAAGGGAAAGCAGAGCAGGAAAGGTGCAAGTTGAACAGAGTCTTTCTCATCCCAGGGTATATGTTTCCTTTTTCCCTTTTTTCTGGCCAGAATATTGCAATCAACCTCAACCTCACATGGCTATTTTTCTGAAAGTTAAAACTCACAAGAATTTACTGCTTTGGGTTAGTTAATGCACAGAAGTGAAGACTAAGGAGCGGTGTTATATTCTGATATTCTCTGAAGACAACCAGATAGTCTGGGTTCTGTAAATCTAAAGATTATTTAGCAGTTAACTCCTTAATCATTTAGTTGAGGCTTTTTTTTTTTTTTTTTTAGAATTCAGAATGCCAGGAAAAGAGAGGGGACATAACATTGCAGAAGGCATAGGGAGGGAAAGGAAACTTGTGAAGGGCAAGAGTAGGAGATATAATCTTGCAAGGAAAACTCACAAAAGAGCAGCCATTGTTACAAAGGGAACGTATTAATATATATGCATATATACTTACACACGCAAGTATCTATATCTGGATCTACATCACCTACATAGCATCTATATCATAAAGTACTGAAAGACTTAAGGCAAATGATGGGGCTCAGGACATGCCATCCTAAAATATGACTGTAGAAGACCAGAAACATATCACCCTCCAATATGCCTCTTTGTCATAAAGATTATTTTGAGCTGATTATTTTAAGAAACTGCAGACATAGCAGATATCTGAAAACAAGTGTTTGAGTTGCCCTTTTGCAAGGGAAATTTACAACTGTAAAGCAAATCACGCGTAAAGACGTTTTTCTGCTTATACCAGGAAGAAAAGGATGCATCTATACATTTCTAGAAACTCTTATCATTGTGGAAGGCCTGGACCCAGGTCTGCATAATAAACCTCACCTTTGTTTAAGGCGCTTTTCCTGGTCACCCCGCATGGCTGTCCTTTCCCATATCCTTCTTTTTTCATTTCAGCAAATGA